>CM061919.1:13973560-14168790 GCA_031002005.1 Vandiemenella viatica
AGGATTTTTGGTTGTGGGGAATACACAATGATTATACACAAACAGTCAATAGAGTTTACTGGTGTAGGATTTGCTGTGAACAAGAGCATAGGAAACGGGTGAGTTGTTAGAACCACTTTAGTGACAGTATTATTTTGATGAGCGTAGAACTGGGCCTGCTCCAACCACGTTAGTAAATGTTTATATGCCAAACGTCACAGGAAGATGTTGAAGAAATAGTGTGTATGGAAATTGAAGAATTAATTCAATATGCGAAAGGGGGGTGGGGTGGAATCTAATAATCATGGGTGATTGGAAGCGGTTAGTGAGAGGGGAATACTGTAGGAAAATTTTCGTCCAGGAGAAAGAAATAAGTGACGAAGCAGGTGTGTTAGAATTTTGTGACAGACACAATCTCATCCATGGCGAACATTAAGAATCACGCATGAAGGATATACAACTGCAAACGTCCATGGGATACAGGTAAATATCAGCTAGATTACATTATGGAAACAGGGATTCAGAAATCAAGTTCTAGACTGTAAAACATACCAGGAGCTGATATAGACTCTGACCATAATCTGATAATTATGAAGTGCAGGCTAAAATTCAAGAAGTAAGGAAGCAAAACAAGCAGAGCAGACTGGAAGGAACAAATTAAAGAAATCTAACTCAAGATAAAATTTGTGGAGATGTATACTTGAGTATACGAAATAACTCTGAAAGGAGTTCAACTGAGGACGAATGGAATCCATTGAAGAGAGAAATAATCAAATCTAGGTAAAGAAACATTAGGCTTTAGGAAACAAGCAGCCCTAAAACCTTGAATCATAGAAGAAATTTTGCAGCTGATAGATCAAAGGAGAATGAACAAAAAATGCTCAGGCTGAAACAGTACGGAGATTATAGAAGTCTAATGAAGAGGAATACAAGAAAGGAAAAAAAAAAATATGCGAAGAAGCGAGAAGGTAAAGGTCTTAGGTAAGTAGACTTTGCCTATAGGAAGAGATAAAAGAATTCTGGAGAAATGAAGAAACGATTGACTAATATTAAAACTGCTGATGGAAATCTCTTTAAGCTGAGAAGATGGATAGAAGGAATACATAGAGAAAATGTATGAGGAGGATGATTTGGAAAAAGTACCGGTATACTGGAAGAAGAAGGCGGTGTTAACATTAATGACTTGGGAAGATCCCGTTATAAGATAGAGCTTTGAAAGATTTAAAGTCAGATAATGGTGATTGAAATTCATCACATTCCTGCGTAGCTTCTGAAATCTCTAGGAGGAATAAGGAATCCAAAGATTTTTCAAACTGAGATCAAACAATTACGAAAGAAGCGAGAATTTTAGAAGACCTTAGATCTAAAATATCAAGATAGGAACAATACTTATAATCTGTATAGGAATCAAGTGGCTATAATAAAAGTAGAGAATAATGAGAGACGCGAATCAGGGTGTGTGAGACAAAATTGTATCCCCGTTAATATCCAACTTGTATGTAGAGAAGCAATTAAGAAAGTAAAAGAAAACTTGAATTGGCACAAGTCTTCAAGTGAAAAAAACTCAGTATGTTACGATTTGCTGAATATAGACTAAGGATACTGAGAAGTTACCGAATGGCATGAACAAAACACTGTAAGAAGATTTTGGACCAAAAATAAACCAAAGCAAGACAAAAGTTATTAAATATAGTAGAAATGATAGCAATAATACTAGATTAAATATAAAAGTAGGATCTGATGCGATAGAAGAAGTAAATGAATGCCGAAACTTTGGAATAAAATTAGAACCGTTTGCTTGAGGAAGAACGATGTTAAAGCAAAATAGCATAGCGGAAAGAGCTTAAATGAAAGAGAAATATTTTAGTTTCAAATACTAATCTAGGACTCAGAACTTGTAAAATTCTTATTTGGAACACAGTACTGTATGGTAGCGAATCATTGACTTTACGAATACCAAAAAGAAGGAAAATTTAAGATATGAATGTGGTGCCTTAGATGGATACAAAAAAATTAAATGGGACAGAAAAAGTACGAAATGAACGTGTTTTGAAAATGATGGATGAGGAAAAAGTTAGTGGACAGTTTTTACAGAAAGAAAACAGGCTGATGGGTCACATTTTAAGGCATGTGGGATTTGTTAATTCGTTAGTGGAAGGAACAGCCGCAGGTAAGAACTGGAAAGGAAGACATTAGGAATATTTGAAGCAGATTAATTGGATTGTGGGTTTTAAAAGAATTTTGAGATGAAAAGGTTAGCACAAGATAGAAAGGGGTGGGTGATTGCAACAAACAATCGATAGACTGATGACAGAAAAAAAAGCAATGGATCGCAAGCCAAGGTGGCAATTGCCCTTTATAATCGTTTTCCTCTTTTCTTGTGGCCACTTGCTTTTGCTCTCTTAGAATGTTAATTTTAAATTCTTTCGGGAGTTTTCGGTAAATTATTCATGATTTCCCCGTAATAATTTATTCCAGTCCCTTACCCCCTTACCTACGAAAGAAAATTTCCCCACACCCTTATGCCTGAATCTAGTTTCAGCTTATGGTCATGGTCATATTTCTATTCCATGCACCTCTCTTAAGTCTTTTGCTAATCTCTTTCCACTCATCAAACATCAATAAATGCCTTGTACACTCCCAGAACCCTCTTCATCCTTCTTCTGTCTTCCAGAAAAACTCGTTTCATCTTCTTTATCGTATCAGTTACTGAATGAGTTCTGCGATAATTTCCAGAGACAAATCTAGCAACCCTTCTTTGCACCCCCTCCAGCTACTGTATTGTTACCCAAAATGTGAGGCACATATTCAGCAATGGTCTGACCAAACGTTTTATAATCTAGTCCACTCACTTCTTTGGCACATACCATCATTAGTCTTCTCCCAATAAATGAAGAATTTTGAAACTTTTTCCTATCACCTGTCCAATGTGTCCTGCCCCTTTGAGTTTATAATCGAATGTTGGGCCAAAATATTTTTACACTTTAAGCCTTAACAAACGAATCTGTGCACACACTATAATCATAAAAAACCTTTAGTTATTTATTTCTGTATATAATAAGCTTACTCTTCTTTGCATTTAATTTAATTAGTTAAATTATTTTAATTTCCATGAAGCGTTCCGTCTGGTGGCAACTTCCCTAGACACAATTTTTTCCCCTTTCTTTTACTCATCTACTTTCGCCATCTACGAATTTCAAATGTAAATTCTTTCAGGTTTTTTTTTGTAAATTGTTAATCATTTTTTCTTTGTACTTTATTCCAATCCCCGATCACCTCACCCACGAAAGGAAAGTTCCGACACTCTTATGCCTGAAATCGTGCGCCAGCTTCTTGTCATTGTCATTTCTTTTTCTTCCATACATCTCTTAATTCTTCCACCAAATCTTTCCGCGTCTCATCACCAATATATTCTGCTGCAGTTTCCCGAGGCTAATCTGGCACCCCTTCTTTGCGCCCCTTCCAATAACCAAAATGTGGTCCCATAGTACACCACCATATGGATGCAAAGGTCTGATCAAAGTTTCATAATCCAATTCCCTTACTTCTGGTACATACGAACATCACTCTCTCCAACAAGGATTTTGAAATCTCGTCCTACCATCTGTACAATGTGTCCTAATCAGTCGAGTATGCTATGGTTTTATTTCAAATTTTCAACAAACAATTCCTTTCCAATTTTTAGCCTTTTATCTAATAACCTGAGCATTAGGATTCTACCTAATAAGCTGATTGCAATTTACATTTATCTTATCCTATGCTGACCTGCCAAGCCACATATCCTATTCAGATCACCCTTGTAACTGTTCACAATCTTCTACCGTTTTGTTCCTCTTACATAAATTATGTCATCTGCAAACAACTTAACTTCTGTTAGTAAACCAACACTCATTCATTCATTAGAATAACGATTAGCAATTGTCCCAATGCACTACCCGTCGCACTCCTACTTTCACTTCCACTTCTTTCCTAACTTTTTGATTTCTACGTTTTAAGAATTATTCTGCCCAGCTAATCACTTTTTTATCAATTGCAGTCGTTTTTTTACCTTATTTACCACCATTTTATGAGTCAACAAGTTAAATGCTTTAGAAAGATCTAGTGCTACACTATCAAATTGAAGCTTCCTTATCCACTTCATGCAAATATTTTATAGGCACGAGCTAAGATTCAATTAAATCTTTTTTTCTCTAAAGCAATGTTTTCGATTTAAAAACTAGTTCCATTGATCACAGAAAATTCTGATATGATAGCATATCCATCTCTCCATTATTTATCCAGCACGATCGGTCTATGATTTTCTACGCTATTGGTCTCCTTTCCTTTGTCAACCGATACTACTTTAGGACTATTCCAGTCATCTGGTAAGCAGCAAGTATCCAGAATCAACCTAATTACAGCAGCCGCTTTAAGCTTTTTAGCGTTCTTAATTTCTTCATAATGTTCTCAGGATGAATTCCAAATTTTAATCTGCTCATTTCTAACAGTGCCGACAAGCTCTTTCTCTAATTTACACTATCCAATTCCTGGACCATTTTCCGTAATGATCGTATCAAAGCAGTTAGTATATCTTCCTTTTTCAAATCCACAGTACCTTCTCCCTTCTATTTAGGAGTAGGCCATGTACAGTGAAACCCCACCTACAAATGCGTTCACAGGCACCACCTTCAAGACAGAAGTAGTGCCTTTCCCAAGTAGCGCCTCAGTTTCCTCTTTAAAAGCCACTTCACAGTATGGTTCAACTGTGGTCAGTCATGGCGACTTAGAACCAACATAAGCTCAACTATTTCTGTATAACCTTGTAGAATATAATTTCAAATACGATATCCGATTCTGGATCAATGATAGACATATCGTGGGCAAATCTGAATTCTTGAACTACTTTCGTTTACCGAGGAGGCCTGCGACGGACGAAGAGACAGACAGGCTGACAGCGGATTGACAACAATTGGAATTTCGTAAAAAAGGAAACACTTGTACATACAATAATTTTTTGAAACCTCACAACAATCAAATGGACGAGTTGAATCTACTATAGATTAAGAAGCTAAAGAAAATGGAAGTAGAAGTACCAAAGAAAAGGCATTTTGAAGTAAATGGATTAATCTTGTAACTATGGCGAATAGCATCTAATTACGTCATTATACAGTTCCTTTGTTATATATATAAGAGAATTGTATTCTGTCATTTTAAATGTTTCATCATGCATTAAGTATTAGACATTGAACTGAGACTTTACAATTGTTCTTTTTTTTTAAAGCTGGGAGAAGTTTTTATATCTATCTTGCATGTTTATGTGTGACATCAGTTTTTTTCATCTATTCAATGTTAGGTTTGGCGAACCGAGCTTGACGGTGTAACGGTTAGCGTTCTTGCCTCGCATTCGGGAGGACGGCGGCGGTTCGAATCCCCGTCCGGGCATCCAGATTTGGGTTTTTCCGTGGTTTCCCAAATCACTCCAGGCAAATGCCGGGATGCTTCCTCCAAAAGGCCATGGCCGAATTCCTTCCCATTCCTTGCCCCCCATCCTTTCCCCTCTCTAAAGACCTCGCTGTTGAGAGACGTAAAGCAGTTAAAAAAAAAAAAGGTTTGGCGAAGCTTAGATTTGGTTTATGTGTTTTTTATATATTGTAATGTATCATTAAAGAACAGAGAGTGAAACGTGTGTGGGAGGCTCCACTCGGGTCTGTGGCACATCAGCCCTTGAGTGTCGCCCATTAGGCGTGACGAATTGCAGAACAGTCGGCTGACAGGGACCACAACACAGGACGGGGCGGATGCCTGGACAGTCTTCAGTAAAAAAATAAATAAAAGGAAATCTGTATCCAAGAATGAAGGGTGAGGCAGAGCCAGAGAGTACAGCCAATCGGGACAGTTGTTAAAATTATTGTTAACTAAGGGCGGTATGTTGCATGTCTCGGAGCCAACCAGCGAGAAGAGCTTCCCTCCTAATATGGAGATCGGCCGATTGCCTCAAAATGGGGTAGAACAAGTAGTTCAGTAACGGGGTAGTTATCACTTACATTATATCACGTAGAAGTTTTTTTTTTTCTTATCTTGTACATATTGGTGAGAGTATGCAGAAACCAAGTTTTCGACCTCTTCTACGTGATAAATGTTTGTGAGACCCCCTTTTTACCACCCCGTTACTGGACTAAAAGAGGCTTCTTGGCGGCAGCGCGGACCAAATGGGGGACTTGGTGGTAGCCTACCTTGAGGGCAAGTTCGGCCTCCAAGCCTCGCGCACACCGGAGACATCAGCTGTCGCGTGGCAGTCAGCCCACAGACTGGACAACTATAGCTCTGGCCAGATTAATTGGCGGGTGGCGTCAAATGCGCCGTTGCCAAGCCGTGCGCGTAACAGTTGTATTCACCTCTTTACTTGTAGTAATGGTTTGTAACGTGTTTTAAGTAATTTATGATCACTATTCTGTCATAAAATATTGATGCATGTCATTTCGTTAAGAAAGTTATGTCATTGCAGATGCGTTTAATATAATTGGAGGTTTCAAAAGACCTGTTATTTATTATTCTATTATCTGCGCAGAAAATAAAATTCTCGACAGACTAAGGAAACTTATGGAAATACTGCCGCATGAACGCCAGTGTACCGTCTGCCAGCATGGCGCAGCGGGTAGCGTCACGAATTGCGGTACCGAAGGTCGCCGGTTCAATCCCGCCCACTGACAAAAATTATTTAATTCTGTTTATTATTTCCAGAAGATTCTACATGTTTCCTAAGGTCACTTGTAACTTCTACACATTTCATTTGTTAACTACTCTTGTAATCTCTAGTACGTTCTATCTGTGTATAAATAGAAGAGCATTCTGCCCAAGAGGCAGTCAGTGCTGCGTGTATGTTTGAGTTCTCAATAAACCTGTTCTCAGTTTAAGTGCTGTGTTCATTGACAAGTAACCTTCGAATTCACACCTGTCCCGGTTCCAACGCGACATAGTTTGGTGGAGACGCCGGGTACCCTGTGCAACAGCTGCATCGTCGTGGCTCCGATTAGGCAACGTAAAAGTCGCCGCCTACACGGACTGGAACCGGACTACAAAGGATATACTCAGTACGTCCTTCCGAAAGTCCGCGTCATTAGGAAACCCATGGCGGCAAGCCAGCTGCACATTCGACACCCATCGGTGTTCTCTGGAGACGCTGGACAGGATCCTAACAAATGGCTAAAAGGGTTCGACCGAGTCGCCAAGTACAACAGGTGGGATCATACCATGTGCTTGGCAAATGTTTATTTCTATCTGGACGGAACCGCCCAGCAGTGGTTCGAGAACAACGAAGAAAAACTGAATAACTGGGAAATGTTCCAGACGGAACTTAAGAAAACGTTTGGGGACCACCAGCGACAAATCCGCTCGGCGGAAGAACAACTGAAGAACCGGGCCCAACGACATGGGGAGCCGACGCAATCTTACATACAGGATGTTTTGGCCCTATGCAACGTAGTCAACCCGAATATGACTGAAGCCGACAAAATCACGCACCTAATGAAAGGTATTGCAGAAGACATGTACCAAGCTCTTCTGATAAAAGACGTCGCTACGACGGAAGAGTTCATCAAGTGGTGCCAGCGGATTGAGGAGATGCAACAAAGGAGGGTTGGGCGAAAGAAGTATGACAGACTTCCCAACGTAGTCCCTATGGCACGTTGTGGACAAGTATCACTGCACAACGACTTTGCGTCTCTCATACGACAAATTGTGAGAGAAGAATTACAACAGTTCATGGCAGCTGGGACTCTTGAACCGAGTGAGCATCAGATCATGGCCATGGATGTAAGCCCAGTGGGTCATGAAGGAGCCGACGCGGCGGAAAAAGAGGTATTTCAGACAATAGCTCCTGTCTGCCGAGTCAATCGCACTCGACGTGAAGAATGGCCTCGCCCTGATATGACGTATGCTGCAGCTGCCAAACGGCAGCCTAGGAACCGGCCGACACGGCCACAACCAAATCCTCCGGCACCTATGACGTCCCGCAGACGAACGGACGTCTGGAGGACAGAAGACAACGCGCCAGTATGTTTCCACTGTGGGCGCCCTGGACATGTCATACGCTACTGCAGAGAGAGAAGACGAGTATTTGACGATTATTTTGCCGCAACACGTCCGCCATCCGAACAGTTCTACCCCAGGCAGCCACCCGCTGACGAGTTCGGTCGACCTACGGGAAGAAGCCCATCGCCGTACCCTAGACGAGGTCGATCCCCGACGCGCCGCTGCCGTTCATCGTCGCCGGACAGAGCTACCAGCCGCTCCCCTAGCCGCCGCACGCAGGAAAACTAAGCAAGGCGACCATCTACGGAGGTGAGGCCGCCGCAGATGAAAATCCTCCATGGATGACAGTCACTAAGATGTCGGGAAATCTCATCAACGTTATAATCGACGGCCAACCTGTCCGGGCGCTGGTTGATTCAGGAGCTTCTTTCTCCGTATTATCGGACAATTATCGTCGCACACTAAAGAAGACAATGTTCCGTGATACGGGGGCAACTGTGCTAAAGGTCGCAAATGGAAAGTACGTCCAGCCAGCTGGAGCTTGTGTCGCGAGAATAACCATCAACAACAGGACCCAGCCAGTTGAATTTGTCATTTTAACAGAATGTAGTCATAATGTCATCCTTGGATGGGACTTCCTTAAGGCATCCCAAGCTGTCATTGACTGTGGAACGTCTGAGCTGCAAATTGAAGAAGTCGTTGCGACGGGTACACGTAACACAGAATCTTCTGGGAAGTTATTCGCCGTTGACAACGTGACAATCCCGCCGTTCGCAATGAGAAGAGTCCCAGTCAAAAACACGGACGACCGCAACCTTGAAGTGCTTGTCGATAGTAGAAAGTTTATTAGGCTCACGAAAGAAATCTACATACCAGCGGCTATCATAAGCATTATCGGTGGTCGAGGAGACATTTGGATCACCAACTGTCACGAGCAGTCACAAATTATCCCAAGGGAATGTGCATAGGGACAGCTGAACCAGTCCAGGAGGGCGAGCTCAACGTCATTAACGAAGATCCATGCTCTGTTACTAGTACCGACAACACGCTGGAGGAAACAACTATGGAACTGCCAATAGGGTCCGACCTGACCAAGGAACAACACCACCGGGTGTTAGCTATACTACGCCAATTCTCTGGTGTATTCACACCCCAGCAAAAAAAAGGTCAGACGAAACGGCCCACGATAAAGCATCGTATCAATACTGGGGATCATCCGCCCATTAGCCAGCGCTCGTACCGATTGTCACCAGTCGAAAGGCGAATAATTCGAGAGGAAGTGGAGAAGATGTTGCATAATGACATTATTCAACCTTCGGAGAGTCCTTGGTCATCTCCGGTGGTCCTCGTAAAGAAGAAGGATGGTACGTGGCGATTCTGTGTCGACTATCGGCGGCTGAACAAAATCACAAAGAAAGATGTCTACCCACTGCCGCGCATCGACGACACCTTAGACTGCTTGAAAGGAGCTACATACTTCTCAACCATGGACATGCAGACAGGCTACTGGCAAATCGAGGTTGACGAAGCTGACAGAGAAAAGACGGCTTTTATTACACCTGATGGCCTCTATGAATTCAAAGTAATGCCATTCGGATTATGCAACGCTCCGGCCACATTCGAACGCATGATGGACAACTTACTTCGACACCTTAAGTGGACGACGTGTCTTTGTTATTTAGATGACATTGTTGTTTTCTCGAAAACATTTGAAGAACATCTGAGTCGCCTGTCAACGGTGCTGAAGTGTGTTCAGACTGCAGGACTCCGCCTCAATCCGAAGAAGTGCCTCTTCGTCGCCAGAGAGATAAAAATCCTGGGGCACCTGGTCAACGGAGATGGCGTCCGCGCTGATCCAGATAAAGTAAGGGCAGTCATGGAATTTCCAACTCCTCAGCACATTCGTGATGTGAGAAGCTTTCTTGGGCTGTGCTCATACTTCCGGCGTTTCATAAAAGGATTCTGTAACATGGCACGTCCACTGCAAGAACTTTTGCAGGGAGACGCCAAGTTTTACTGGGATGAAACTAAAGAAAGATCTTTCCAGGCACTTAAGGAGGCTCTAACTTCCGCACCAGTTCTAGCCTTATACGACGAGAATGCAGAAACTGAACTTCACACTGACGCCAGCGGTTATGGGATCGGTGCAGTGCTTGTGCAAATTCAGGAAGGTGCTGAGAAGGTGATAGCCTATGCATCAAGAGTATTCTCTAAGCCGAGATAAACTACTGCTACAACCGAGAAAGAATGCCTCGCAGTTGTCTGGGCTATCAACAAGTTTCGTCCGTATTTATTCGGCAAACCTTTCACCGTCGTAACAGACCACCATTCTTTATGTTGGCTAACCAGCTTGAAGGATCCATCAGGTCGACTAGCAAGATGGGCACTTAGACTTCAAGAGTACGACGTCACGGTGGTATTCAAAAACGGACGCAAACACAAGGATGCCGACAGCCTTTCAAGGAATCCTTTAATAGAACACAACAGCATGAATGGAATTTCAGCCCTCGCTGAATTAGGTGACGTTGCAGCTGAACAGAGGGAAGATTCAGAGTTATTAAGAACCATAGACGCCTTGGAGAAAGGAGAACCGCCAAAGGAGGGTTTCAATTGATAGATGGGACATTGTATAAGAACAACTACGATCCACTAGGCCCCAAGTGGCTTCTGGTCGTTCCAGCTCATCTCCAGCCAGCTATTCTCAAGTATTTCCACGACGCTCCAATATCCGGTCATCTGGGATTTGTGAAGACCCTGGACCGAATCAGACGCAGGTATTACTGGAAGGGTCTCTACCGATCTGTCAAGCATTATGTGAGTCACTGTAAAGAGTGCCAGCGACGGAAACATGTGCCGCAATTACCTCCAGGTCATCTAGTACCAATTCCACCTGCAGCAGTTCCATTCCACCGAATTGGGATCGACCTTTTGGGGAGGTTCCCGAAGTCGACAACCGGTAACCGATGGATAATAGTCTGCACCGACTACCTCACGCGCTACGCTGTCACCAAACCTGTGCCGACTGCAGAAGCTCCAGAGGTTGCAAAATTTCTAGTAGAAGACATTATTTTGAAGCATGGAGCACCACGTGTGATGATATCCGATCGTGGAAAGGTATTCCAGTCAAGACTAGTATCAGAGGTCATGTCAAGATGCGACGTTGTCCACAGGATGACAACTGCATACCACCCTCAGACAAACGGTCTCACAGAACGCTTCAACAAGACATTAGCCGATATGCTGTCGATGTATGTGGATGTTGAGCAGAAGGATTGGGATACAATACTGCCAGTGGTCACATTTGCTTATAATACAGCAAGGCAAGATACGACAGGCTTCACTCCGTTTTTTCTGCTCCATGGCCGTGAAGCTGAGACCACAATGGATACGCTGTTCCCATTCCAGCCGGACGACACTCAGGATGACTATATAAAACAGCTCATTACCAGGGTCGAAGAAGCAAGACAGCTGGCTCGCATACGAACACTGGCCACCCAGGAGAGGGACCGTCAGCGGTATGACGGCAAGCACCGACCTGTTGCGTACAACCCAGGAGATCTCGTATGGATTTTTACCCCTGTCCGGAAGGTTGGGCTATCAGAAAAGTTACTGAAGCGGTACTTTGGTCCGTATCGTGTCATACGCCGCCGGTCAGACGTCACATACGAAGTCGAGGATTATGAGCCGTCTTCGAAACGACGAAAGCGAAGGGACATTGTTCACGTCCTCCGCATGAAGCCTTACTACAATCCTGACGAGCAGCTAGGCACAACCAGCTTCTTGTTCAAGGACTCTGAGGACGGTTTGGATACTGAGGAAGTCGGACAGGAAGATAATAGTACAAACAGGAGGGGCCCTCCAGAACTGCCATACAGAGGACCCACGACAAGATCAAGATCCAGGACACTTCAGCGTGCCCCAAAAGAAATCTAACAGCGGGACGCTGTTTTCCTCAGGAGAGGGAGCAATGCCGCATGAACGCCAGTGTACCGTCTGCCAGCATGGGCCAGCGGGTATCGTCACGAATTGCGGTACCGAAGGTCGCCGGTTCAATCCCGCCCACTGACAAAAATTATTTAATTCTGTTTATTATTTCCAGAAGATTCTACATGTTTCCTAAGGTCACTTGTAACTTCTACACATTTCATTTGTTAACTACTCTTGTAATCTCTAGTACGTTCTATCTGTGTATAAATAGAAGAGCATTCTGCCCAAGAGGCAGTCAGTGCTGCGTGTATGTTTGAGTTCTCAATAAACCTGTTCTCAGTTTAAGTGCTGTGTTCATTGACAAGTAACCTTCGAATTCACACCTGTCCCGGTTCCAACGCGACAATATGTTTCACTGATTGTCAACACATAATCCACAAGGATACACTTTTGGTTCATCAAACTGAACCATCGTGATAATTTGCTATAATTGAAACGTCTCTTTACACACTGCTTTTCACTGACGTCAGTCATTCAGCTCAGGGATTTTACAGGAGTGTCACATGCCGCCCCCTACGACCCGGCTAATTACAAATGTAGACCAGTGTACCACAATCACGATACCTTAGAACTGACTTCTCTAAAGTTTAAAAATCTTGTCCCTTCTTAAAATTATTAAATTTTTTTCTAAAACCACGTTCCAATGTTTAGCTCTGCATCTGTGTCCTCTGCTCTGTTTCCGAAACGGTTAATTTTCGGAAGATATAATAGATATATTTCTCGTAGGCTTTATCAACAAATACAACAATTGTTAAGGATCGCTCAGCAATCGCAATTGGCTTGCCGCATACAGTTGTTTGGCGATGCAGTATCCACAGGTACCCCAGGAATGATGGCACTGATTCACATACGTGATGGCTTTTACGACCTGCATATGCATGAGTCTGGACCGCAAAGCCTGCGACAGATCCCAGGGGCTTAAGCGGCCGCTGGAGGCCAATGGAACTCAAATGGCCAGCGCTCGGCAGTACACGTATCCACTCACGCTTGCATGTGCCAGGTAGCGGTTAGTGAAGTTAGTTGTAATAGTTAGCTTCGTATGTATATAGTAGCAATCAAAATAATGAAATATATTACGATTCCCGCTGAAAACAGTACATAACAGGTGTTTTGGTATAAAATACATATATAGAATATACAATTATATACATATATGAGTAAATAAGAGTGAAGTGCTACAGTAAAATAGCTAATTGGCTGCTGTTAATTGATCTCCAGTTAATTTAGGTGCCCCGAAGGTTTGTTGGCTCCCACAATCTACAAACATGAGGCGTACGATGTTACTGTTTGTCAGAGAGGTGGCCGCCAATTTATTTCTTTCGTGCGTTTAAAGATTTTTTTTTGCACTGATATAGATAACTTTTTTATTATTTAGTTATTATTAATTACATGTGTATTTGAATAGCTCGTTCTCTATAATCTTGTAAGAGAACCAATTGTGCCTTCAAAATCTTTCACTTTTATTCGCGTAAGATGGCAGGCAGATCTGTGCTCCCACAGCGAGCTTTGCCCTCTACAAGTTTTTACTTTAAATTCTTTCAACGTTTTCGGTAAATTATTCATCATTTCCTTTGGTAATTTATTCCAATCCCTGATACCTTTACCTAAAAAGAAAATCTTCCCACACCCTTTTACCTTAAATCGAGTACCAGCTTGTGGTCTTGGTCATCTTTTCCCTTCCATGCTCTACTTTTCATACATACACCAATATCTTTCCATGCCTCATCACCAGTATACGCCTTGTACATTCCCATGACCCTCTTCATCCTCCTCCTGTCTTGCAATGAATCCCATTCCAGCTCTTTTATCGTATCAATTACTGATTGTATTCTGCTATAATTTCCAGAAACAAATCTAGCAGCCCTTTTTTGCACCCTCTCCAACCCCTGTATTTGATACGTAAAATGAGGGTCCCACACTACACTACCATATTCGAGCAATAGTTTGACAAAAGTTTTGTAACCCAATTCCTTTACTTCTCTCGTACATCCTCATCACTCTCTCCAACAAGTGCAGAATTTTGAAACCTTTTCCTACCACCAGTCCACTTTGTCAAGCACTACTGTCGCTTCTCAGTAGCTAGGAAGCCAGGAAGTGCAGGAAATTGTAGCTTTACAACAGGCAATCACTGTGGAGCAATCCACTGATTCGTCTTTCTTCCTCGTGAAGGAACAGACTGATCGGTTTACTGTAGGTGTGGGAATTGAAAGAGAAGTGGAAATCACTGTGTTGCTCTGGAGATATTGGAACGAGCAGGAAGAGATGCAAGATACATTACAATACAGCCCTTACACCATATGTGGGTGTAAAATTACGACTCAGGATCGTGTTATCATTTTCATCCTCGCTATTTCCCTTTCTTTAAACTAACCTCCGATCATCAACCAAACTGAAGTCAATTAATATTAAGACTTGATTATTATCTAACAATTCCCAACCCTCTTGTCCCAGGTAAGTTTTATGCACTTTTACAGATGTTTAGTTCCTGCAGAAATATTTTCGTCATTTTTATGTTGAAATTTTCAGTTACTGTAGGCGCTAATGACCTTGTTGTCGACGCGCCCTAAAGCCACCGCCAGTTACTGTAGGCCAAGGCTGCCCAATGTCAGGTCCACAGCAGTGGTCTGGAACAAACTAGTTCAAAAACCTAAACAAAAGTCTCATTGACGTCTTTATAATTTTAGATTATAAGTAAACTGTGTTACTTATATCTTTGCTTTATTTCAATACCGGTATCAATTTCTAACTATAGTAAGTATTATTTGGACCGCAAGTTAACTTAGAATCGAAATTGTGGCCTGTCTCCACGCTTGGTTGGGTAGCCTGGCCTTTGGCAGACGCTTCTGTTGAACTGAGATCTTAGTTCAGGTCAGGTCAGAAAAAACTTCTTCACGATGAATAATATCTAATATCCTTTTTAGCTGGAAGGAGCAGCAGTTTACTAGACTAGAGAAACAAAACAAGTGACGATATTCCTTATCCAGAATGCCATTTTACAGTTAAAAAATAATAATAATATTTAACACGACATCTGTTCTGAGAGATTGTTTCGTTGAAGTATACTGAAACATACACGTAAGTGCTAAACTTCATGGGATAGGATGTCCAGATGGCGGTAGAAGAGCGTAGGAAGTATAAATTGTCCTTGCAGAGTTAGGGCTTTCATTTCTACTATCATGATTCGTGTAAAAGTTTTTTTTAACGTCATTACGACCGCATGAATTGCATTAACAGACTTTAAACGCGGAATTATAATTGGCGCTAGAGGCAAGGGACATTCCATTTCGGAAATTGTTCGTGAGTTCAACATATTTCGTGTCAGCAGCGTTTGGTGAATATGTAATTTCCGACATAACCCCCCGCCATGGACAACGCAGTGGCCGACAACGACTACTTAATGACTGACACCAGCGACATCTGCGTCAAGGTGTCAGTGTCGGCAGATAGACACTACTACATCAAAGAATAGCAACACTCAATGCGGGTTTTATGACGATTTGTCCGTGCGGACAGTGCAGTGTTTATGAGATATGGTAGCCAAAGACCGACGCACAGTGGTCTGAAATCCCGAAAAGTTGGCCAAAAGTAAAATAAAATAAAAAGTTACTGTTTAGGAACTTTCAATTTACTAGTTCCATAGAGCGGTATAAGTTTTTTTTGAATGCTGCTTGCACATAGCATACAAACTTGACATACAAAAATGGAAGGCGCGTACACCTGAAGAAAAAGCATCAGTTGAATTGCGGAAAAAAAATATTCAAATAGGCTTTCGTAATCGACTGGGTCTTAACGTTGACCAACCAAAACAGGGATTTGGTAGCTCTAATGACGGAAACACAGCTCGACGTTTCTTCGAGAACTATGCTGTATCGTCATTTATAACTGGTGTCAATGAAGACTTGATCAAGCGGTTCTATATAATATTACAGGAAATTTCATCTGGTCACGACATAAATCTAGTTCGGTTTGAAGAATTTACAGTTACTACTGCTCGCAAATTCGTGGAGTTATACCCGCGGTTTTACATGCCAAGATCCGTACACAGAGTTCTCTTTCACAGTAAATAAATTATTGCTTCTGCATTATTGCCAATAGGCCAAATGTCTGAAGATGCGCAAGAATCGTGCAATAAATGTATATAAACAGGTTTCGGGAAGGTTTCTCGCGAAAATGCAGCCGCCAAAAAACGATGGAGGATGTATTTTTGCGACTTTTGGTTTCCTCAGACCCTTTTATTACGAGCCTCAGGAAATTGCCACAAAAAAAATTGATATCGCTGTCAATAGAGGCATTAGAGCTACTGAATCCGCCAGATATCGCGACACATTGCTCTGATGTAACTGATTCTGTGACGGATGAATCGACGACAGATTGTTATGATTCCGATAGCGAATAAAATCTACCTTGTTTCTTATTAAGCAATCGAATTTTTGTACAAATAAAAAATGTTTTATAAGTAAAATTGCATAAAACTATTTTTCTTTTTTCTTCAACAATACAATTTTAGAAATTTTTAATAAAATATTATTAATAACCAATTATGTTTTTTATTTTAAAAATGAAATATAGATTTACGTCCACATAAGTCCCGTTTCACTACATTGTTTTTTTGAAAAAGATACTACTTTTTTGTTTGTAAAAATGTCCACCACAATGGCTTTGCCATTTTTATATTATAAGAGCTAATTTTAATCAGTATTAACAAAAGTCGTGATATATTCAATATCGTATGACATATTGTTTTAATTTTTTCATCATTGGATTGGTTAATTTGCTAGTGGAGGGAACAGTTGAAGGTAAGAACTGTAGAGGTAGACAGAGATTAGAATATATGAAGCAGATAATTGAGGACGTGGGTTGTAACGGGTATGTAGAAATGAAGAGGTTAGCACAGGATAGGAAGGGATGGAGGATTGCATCAAACCAGTCTAAAGACTGATGACAGCAAAAAAAAAAAAAAAAAAAAGGATATTTTATGTATTCAACGTAATTTTTTGTACTAGGATCCGCCATTTTGAAGCGGCCATTTTGTTTTTTTCAACAAATAATGTCCAGATTTGTTATAACAGATATTAAGTCACCCCATATTTATACTATTTTTTTAGATAATCTGCCATTTTAAATATTTTCTGCCATTTTGGAACCGACATTTTGTTTATTTTTTTATAATTGACGTAGATATTCATTATCAGCGACCTAGACAGATCACGTATACAAATTTTCATGAAGATTGAACAAGTATTTCTATTTTGGCCAGCTTTTCGGGATTTCAGACCACTGTGCGACGCCAGTGCCTCTGCTAACAAAACACCATAGGGGCTAGTGAACTGGAAAAAAATATTGCGTGGTCTAATTCTTCACGATTCCATTAGGTAAGGACTGATGGTATGAGGTGCAGAATCCAAAGTGTCATCGACCCGGATACTAAGAAGAGCACTGTGCAAGCTGATGATCTACATCTACACTCTGCAAATATTGTGGGTGGCAGAGGGTGCTAAGCACCAATCCTAATTCTGTGCATTCCAATCCCGAACAGAACGAGGAAAGAAAGAACACATAAAAGTATCAGTACGGAATCTTATTTCTCTAACCTTTTCCCTCCTATCATTGCGACCTAAAGAGGTTGGCGGAAGAAGTATTTCATTGCATTCGTAAATTAAAGATTTTCGCATATTCTCCAACAAATTTAAACTTAAACGACGTCGTCTGGCCGCCAAACAATCCCAGCCCAACCCGCGTATCAACTCCACGAAACTTTCGTAAGGACTGTAACTAGCAGTCACAAATCGAGCAGTTCTCTTCTGTACTTTCTCTAACATGTCAATCAATCCCTTGCTATACGAATCCCAAACTCCACAACAGTAATCCAAATGCGGACGCACTAGTGTTTTGTACGCTGTTTCCTTTTTATGAGCTTTACAAAATACAACTTATGATTCGTAGTTTAGAATAAGCTTTCCCTACGACGGAAGTTATGTGAAAGTCCCATTTCATATTGCTTTGTACGTTACGTCTAGATAACTGAATTTTTATCTTTGTACCCGTGAGCAAACGGGGTCTTTTTATTATTTATTTTCATTGCCTTGCACTTTTTTCAGTTAAGTGTAAACTTCCATTTATGACACCATTCCGAAATAACATCCAAATCGCGCTTAATTTCTAAGCAATCGTCAGAGCACTTACCTCTCTATAAGTAAGTGTATCATCAGCAAACAATCGCATCCTGCAATTAACCGAGATCGTTTATAAAAGTTAGGAAAAGAAGTGGTCTTATTACACTTCCTTGAGGAAAGCATGAAATAACATCTAGCTTCCCCGTCAACCACGAAATATTGTGACCGACCAGTTAGAAAATCACGTATCCATTCGCAAATATGATCCGATATACCGTATGTTCGAATCTTCCCTAAAAGTCGGTTGTGTGGTACAGAGACAAAAGCTTTCTGAAAATCCAAGAAAAATGCGTCAACTTTCATTACGTCATGCGAAAATAGGGCCAGTTGCGATTCACAGGATCTGTTCTTCCGAAATCCGTGTTGATTTGTTGTAAGTAACTTGTTTTCATCTAGTAATTCTACTGCAAACAAATGTTAGAGATATGGGTCGATAATTCCTAGGATCTCTCCGATCTCATTTCTTAAAAGAAGGAATCACCTGCGCTATTTTCGAGTCAGAAAGATACTTTTCTTTCTTCTAAAGATTTATGAAATATATTTGACAGAAATGGTTCTATTTCTTCCGTGTACTCCGAAAATACTCTTACTGGTATACCATCGGGACCCGGCGCTTTCCCCCACTTCAGGAACTTTAATTGCTTTATACTACCTACACTATCAGTTTTTACCGGATCCATCTCAAATTCAGCAAGCCATGGAAAAGCGGGAATGTTTTTCATGTTTCCGTCAGTGAAAGAATTTTTAAATTCGGTGTTAAATACGGTAGCCTTGTCACGGATGTCATCAACTTCCCGACAGTCTTGTAGTAAAACTGGCATATTCTTATCACTACCACAAACTTTTTTTTTTTTTTTTTTTTTTTTTTTTTTTTTTTTTTTTTTTTTTTTTTTTACGTAAGACTAAAATGTCTTTGGGTTTTCGTTGAGGTTCCTGGAAAGTGAATTGTAACGAAAGTCATTAAAGCCATCGCGCATCGCATTCTTAACATGTGCTCTTGTCTCACCTAACTTTTCTAAATCACTCCTCCACATCGTCCTTCTTGAGCGTGCATGTATCTTCCTTTGCTTTTTAAGAAACCTTTTAGCTTCACGTGTATACCACGGGGGATCGTTCCCATCCCTGATTGTCCTTTTCGGTATATGTAAGTCCATATCTTCCTTTACTACACGCATGAATCGAAGCCACATCTCTTCAACCGAGCCTTTCTCTTCTATAAAGGTAAGGTAATTATCCCTCAAAAACGTTCTTAAACACTGCTTTGAGCCCTTTTCGAACATGTAAACGGTCCTTTCGTTTTTCTTTTTGCGCGCGGCTGTTAATTATACTGTAGTAATTACAGCTTTATGATCACTTATTCCCGTGGTGGTAGAAATGTCCGTGAATAATTCAGGCCTATTTGTAACGAGGATATCTAAATGTTTTCGTTATCGTTGTGGCACCGCGTTGGTTCAGTGACGAGCTGCTCAAGATGAAGATCTGAGAAAAGGTCAATAATGATGGCACCATCGTAGCATGGTCTGTGTTACATGGCATGAACTGGGACCTCTGGTTAAACTGAACAGACCGTTAACTAAAAATGATTGTGTTCAGCTACTTGGAGACCAGTTTCAAGATCCATGGCTTTCATATTTCAAAACAAAGACGTACTTTTCCAGGACGATAATGCTCCATGTTACCTGGAAAAAAACTTACAATTACAAGATTGGTTTGAGGAACATTCTGGATAATTCCTGCAAATTATTTTGCCACCTAGATCACCAAACATGAATCCAACCGAACTTATCTTGGACATGATTGAAATGACAGTTTGTGCACGTCCTGCTCTGGCAATTATTCTTGGCTATAGAGGAAGCTTGGATGGATATTTCTTCAGGGAGCTACCGACGACTTGTTAAGCCAATTTCATGTCGTGTTGCTCCACTTTTCCGAAAAAAGTGGATCCTACACTACATTAGGAGCTATCCCATTACTTTTGGCGCTTTACTGTATTTAAGTTCCTTTTCTCATCAGTGCTAACCATCAATCAAAAGGCAACACATATGAATTCACAGCTATATACGTTTAATCGAATCTACAATTTAGTTTTATTGTATTTTTCATTTTTAACGACAACAGATCACTACGCATGTAAAAAAAAGTAAACACCTGTATTCTGACTACCTGATGATATAATTTCGAGTTGTTATACATTATGCTTCTGGATCTGCCGTTTAACGCGAAATCCGAATAACGGAAGGTCTTAGCGTACTCATATCAATTACACAAAACCTGTAAAAATATTTGTGTCTCACTGGGTATCGAACCTGCGGCACTAAATTCTTTATATGAGTACTGAATTATGTGAAAGTCACTGTATCTTATAAAAACACATCAGATCAAATGTTACAGAACACAGGACTTTCTAACAAACGAAGTGCGTGCCATACTGGTATCCGAGCCTAGGTGTTCACTATGGTTTGTTTCCCGTCAGTAAGAACGTCCAGAAGAAAACTGGAGGGACTGGAAAATGTCTCTTGATTGTCCGTGTATAAAGCAGACGTTTCAACCGTCACACTGCGGTCTCCACCTTGGGCAGTTATTTTTTTTTCTTTTTTTTGTAAACCATGTTTTAATTTTAGATCAACATTTAAGTTGAAAATACTTTCAGTGTGTTGAGTATCATGTTCCTGATAAACCATAAGCGAGACCCAAAACAATAAGTCAACCCATCAATACCACATTTAAACAACAATACGGTCTTGGATGAATATGCAGTTTCTCCGAGAACTTCTCATAATGCAGTCATAGTAAAACATCCTGAATAAGATAGTGACGCAAGTTTAAAAAATAAGCCACCTGGTCGGCCGGGGTCGCTAAGACACAGTGATGGTGCCTGATGCTCGCCAGGAGTATGCTGGTTCGAGTAGCAGTGATTTAAAATTTCAGTGATTCCCTATTTGGCCAAAAGAAATAGTCAAAACGCTCGCTACCAAGTTTTACTGTCTCTTTTATTTCATCTGCATACATGCATCTCACACGGAAAAAAAACTTATCAGACTTTTAAAAAAAA
Source organism: Vandiemenella viatica (assembly GCA_031002005.1). Taxonomy (NCBI): domain Eukaryota; kingdom Metazoa; phylum Arthropoda; class Insecta; order Orthoptera; family Morabidae; genus Vandiemenella; species Vandiemenella viatica. The sequence goes on from CM061919.1 coordinate 13,994,762, forward strand.
TTATCATCTACATCTTAGCATATACCTGACATGGACGAGTCGTACCTCGATGCTCAATTTTATCTTTTATGAAGATCCAAACCATCCTTCGCATTGCATATCACATGTGACTGGCTAAAATAATAATACTTCCTAAATTGATGAGCCACCATAATCACGTTAGGTTGTACAGTAGGCCTAAGGAGTAAAACTCACATCATATCATTTTAAACGTTTTGTAATTTTCGCTTTAGTTTAATTTACTGTCGATGCTGGTGAAGGTATTAATTACAAAAATATTGCGGAGAGTATTGAATCACTAATTTCTCAATACCCATTTGCTGTCATAGAAGTTTAAGCACCAAAAATGTTTTTGATGGATTCGTTGATTGTTAATCTTTTAAAAAATTACGCAGCTTACCTTTAAATGTCACACATTAAAAATTAGGGACACTCGTCAAAGCCGAATTACCGCGAATTCCTGGTGACGCTACAACAGATGGATGTCGGTAATTCGAGAGCCGAGAGCAAAACGGATGCGTTGTTTGTCTGCCAATCGACGAATCAACGTTGCGTAGGAAGGGAAAAGATGACCATGACCACAAGCTGGCACTCAATTTCAGGCACAAGGGTGTGGGAAGATTTTCTTTTTTAGGTAAGGGTGTCAGGGATTGGAATGAGTTACCAAAGGAAATGATGAATAACCTACCGAAAACGTTAAAAGAATTTAAAGTTAAAATTTGTAGAGGGCAAATGTAGGTGAGTGTAGGATAGGGGTAAGTTGGGTGTGTAGGGAAATTGCCACCGGAGCGTGCGCTCCATTGCAATTAAATTAAATTAAAAAAAAAAAAGAATGTTAGATCCCTGCAAGAGCTTGATGCTTTCATGTCCAATGTTCGTAAAAACTGGAACATACTAATGATTATTATATTTGTTTCGGTTATAGCCAACTTAGCACTACACGTAAGAAAGATTTCATTCTGTCTTACTTTTATCCGTTCCCTCTTTACAGCACCTTATCATTCTGTCTACCATTTTTAAATTTCTTTATCTTGCTAATAATATACCATTCCTCTCAATTTTTAAAATAAAGTTGTTGTGAAAACTTTTTTTTCTTTAATTCCACCTGAATTATTTTTGGTTCTCTTGGATGTCTTAGATTCATCGCAATTGCATTATTTCTGATTTCAGTTTTTTCTATCAAAGTAGACAGTTTTCCTTTTTTTAAATATTGTGGGGTCCATTATTTTATGATGCTGTCCTTCTATTTTTTTATTTTATCAGTTATTTTCTCAGTTTTTCACAAATTTCTTTGTTATTCCTCACTAACTAATTTCCATCTTCATGCATTGATTCTACAATTGTCAATGATATTTTATTTTTTTATTTGACCTTACTCTTATTGAATTATTGGTATGCTCATTAGTGATCGGAGTTTGCGTAACCATCTTATGTAACATTATTGGTCTTGATCACTCTATTGCATGTTTCATTATGATTTTCAAACATACTAATTGTCTTTGGAGAATATTACGTCAGCAATGATTTCTCGCGGGACTTTGTGTATCAACTACGTCTAGCAGAATGCTTTAAAAATAAGAGTCTTCCCAAAGCCTTCTAAAGATATATTATGTTCTTGAAATACGACGATCGAACAATGAGTAGAAACAGGAAAATGATATCGTACAGTTTTGCAAATCTGTTCAACATTCAGTCCTCTAAGTAAAATAATCCAAGATTATAACATCCTGGAATACAGATAAGAAACGTGACTGAAGTGCACTTTTGATCTGCAGTAACAAAGAGCTCATCAAAAGTTAGCAGAAACAGAAGTGAAGTTATCCCTATACAGACAGGCTCGTAGAGACAATCCCTGAATAAAATGTGGACAGAGTATTGGAATTGGTGACTACAGACACAAGGTTAACAAGTTGGAAGACTTAAGAGATTTCAGACTTATAAAACCAACAGCAGATCTGACAGAGAATTTCAACATGATAAAGGTATCCGAAACATTGATGCACGTCAAAGACAACGACAAGTAATATGTTTTCGGAAAAACTAGCACCCTACGGAGCCATTCCAGCTCATTTTTCTGAGCAATTTGCGCCTACGCACGCGACTTGGGCCCAGAAATTCTAATAAAAATAAAAGCAACCGTCAATGGGTCGAAGCAAGGCAGTTATCTCTTTCCATAGAAGGTAAAACACTACATCTTCAACTCTTAGGACAGGCGCTATCAAATATTTCATCGCTGCGTCAACATAATTTGAAAGGGAGATTTCGTTTCACATTCTGCGATTGTTAAATCTGCGGAGTATAAGTGATGAGAAGCAATTTGTCCAGAGATTCAACAACTTTTGTACCAAAATAAATGCGTTAAACCTTGCCCGCTTAGTGAATGTTTTGTATGCCTTCTGAACATTTGCGCGGCTTTAAATCTCTGTTTACATGGTTCCTTTGTTCCACGCTAGGAATGAAAAATTTATTATTCGTTGAGCGTTAAGAAAATACGTAAAAGTTGATACAGATTTTATCGAAATATCTTCGGAAGCTTCTAAAAATTCATGTTTTTTTGCCAGATGAAAGCAAAATCATTGTTCGGATGATTCTTCTGTTTCGCGCAAATACTGAAAAATTAATGATTCATCGAGTTTTATGAGAATGCGTAACACTTGATACAGATTTTGCCGAAATATGTTCAGAACCTTTAACAAATTCTTTTTTTTTTTTTTTTTTTTTTTTTTTTTTTTTTGCCAGATGAAAGCAAATAAAGCACGACTTTTTATATGTGAATACGAAACTTAAAGATATATATTTCACGGTGCGGCATTACAGAAATCTTATAACTTCGGTCGGTCAACAGCCAGCGACTGATTTCATCAGTTCATTGTAGCCAACGTATTTATCTGGAAAACAGTCTCTTGAAATTCCAAGACCACCCGAAATTTCAACAAAATTCAGAGGTCAGTAGATAATTTATAGCAATTATGTTATGTTATATGTTCAACATTGGAAAATAAATATGCATATCTCATAGCCAGCCTGATGTGGAGCCGGAGTGCAGCTGCTGCCGACTGCGAAAACCAAACATTAATTTTTTTTTTTTTTTTTTTTTTTAGACAATATCAATAACGAACGTTGTGTCCTCTTTAATCGTTGAAATCTCATGAATTCTTTTATCAACACGCTTGTATCAATGACGTATTGGTTATCATATTCTAATGTAAGGCGCTAAGAGTGTCCATCGTGAATGCCGGCACGCAGGCTTCTGATAGTATCTTGACGATCCACTGTGGTCGCGCCTTAACGGGCGCAGGCACCAAATGAGTTTATAAATTAGCAAGCAGTACCGCCATCATTCACATCACCATGTAACATTTCGACGACATCACCCAATTATACACAGGTGATGGTATTCAGCACCTTCACCACCATTGCTATAAAACAATGCATATCCCGTGCGGCTACTCCGAAAGCTGGATGTTAAAAAAATGTTTAAAAACCACTACACTATTATTCACAGACTGGCAGAAACAAAATTTGACTCAGAAAAATCCCACTACACACAAAATTAGAAGCCAACAAAAAATATACAAAGAGGACATTCAAGTAAGACCTGTAGTAAATGCCCTAACTTACAAAGTAGCTCAATAGTTAAATGCATACCTCACAAAACACTACAAAGACAAAAACATAAAAAAAACACCTCACACTTGATAGAAAAGAACACACATTCTCCCCGGACACAACAACCATCATTTGATGTAGTAAGCATGTTTTCCAAAATTCTTGTAAACCAAACAAAAGACCAGATACACAGAAACTTGACTACACTCAGCAATATGCCCTCAACTCTCATAATAAAAATAACTGCCCCACTAAATTTAGTCACATCAAAAAATTATTTTGTATTCAACAATGACTACTTCATACAGAATGAAGGATTGCCGACGGGGAGCCCAATATCTGGAATAATGTCCTCCATCTTCATGGATTTCAAAGAAAATTAAATATTTGAAACCATTGTCCCCAGTAAACAGTATAATGTAATCTATTGGCACAAATATGTAGATTATTTCACACAGACATAAACAGCATACACAAAAGTATCAGTTTTACTGTGGAGAAAGAAACAAACAACCAATTACATTTTCTAGACATTACAGTCAAAAAGATTAACAACAAGCACAGTTTCAGTATATATAGGAAACCCACCAACAATGATATAATCATCCACAAAATTTCCAATCACCCCTCCAGTCATAAACAGGCAGCGCTCAGATACATGTTAAATGGGATGAATCAAATACCACTTACTAAGAACACCTATAACAATAAACTCAACAACATAACACACATAGCTGTGAACAATGGATACAATAGTAACACAGTAAAAAAGCTTAACCAAAAAATCAGAAAACAAACAACAACATACACCAAACACTCAATGATCGCACATAAAACTACAAACCATAACACAAGACAAGAAACATTGGTACACAATGACTTATGTAAACACACACAGGATAGCAATAGAAAAATGGGAATAAAAATAGCATTTGGAACGAAACACACCATCCAAAAACAGCCTAACTGAAGTACACTTACAAATAAATACCACCAATCCGGAATATACTAAATAACATTCCAACAGTGTGACACAGTATACATAGAACAAACAGCCAAAAAATTTCAAACTAGATATAAGGAACATGTGAGAGATCTCAGATATACCAACCACTCAACATTCGCTGAATATTTGTTACAACATAATCATTCACACACCAAAATACACACAGATATGCAAATACTAAAGATTAATAATCACAACAAAAACATGCTGACTATTCAAGAAAACCTTCACATACAAAAAGCATTCAATGATGGTAAAAAATTTATGAATGAATATATACATCTAGCAAACTAAACCATGTTCAAGACACTAAAAGATGAATAAATAGGACACATCCTATACTCAAACATACCACCACAGAACAGACAGTAGCTAATGACCAAAGATTCAAACGAAACACAAGTTCGACAATACAAAATCTTTGACTCACGGTGGTTGTTAACAACTACAAACGTTTATGCACGGTTCGTAGTCGGCGAAATCTCAAGAATGCATCCTACACATACACACACACACACACACACAAATAATTATTGAGTGGTAGTGTGAGACAAGTAGCTGGTGTGGAACTACGAACTTGTGCGTATTAATTCATGATATAAAACGGTATGTACTTTATAATGTAAAGGCCTGGTTACACAGTGCGAGCTAGCATGAGAGCTGGCCTAATCAGTTACTGCAGTGCAGCTACTCGCACCGCGTGACCGCGTCGTACGGGTTACTGTCACGTGCGAGTCGGTCAGTAGCTCGCATGCGAGTTACTACAACATTTTTTTATTTTACTCGCCACTCGCCTTCCCCTACCATGCCACCAGCAGTAGCTCACGTGCGACTCGGACGTCAACTTGCACGGTTTTTGCCAAATGACAGTAGCTCGTAAGCCCGGGGCCACGCGAGGTGCATTATTCGTTGTTTTTGTCTTTCCAGTAGTGGTTAAAATAAAAAAATAAAAAATGGTGGATAGCTGGACTTTCGAACAAAATATACATTTTGTGGAGCATTACAAAGACCAAACCAACTTATGGAATTGTTTCGATCCTAATTATAAGAACAGTAATTTGCGTAAAACCTCGCTTGAACAAATTTGCGTGGAATTCGGTTCACAAGACACGAATGAAGTAACAAAAAGGATTAAAAAAAATTACGTTATACGTATAACCAGGAGTTACTGAAAATTGAGAAAAGCAAAAAAGTGGACGTGGCACTGATGAGCTCTATAAACTATCCATCAAATGGTTCGATGCTATAGATTACATTATGAAAATAATTAATCTAAAAGAAAAACAAACAACAAGTAATCTGGTAAGAATTTTATTATTATAATGTATTTATATTATAATCACACAATCATATTATTTTGCCAAGTAACCGCTCCCTCGGCAATGAAGTAATTTTTCTCGCATTTTCTCTGCTATTGCTTTCGATCTATTATCGATCCGCGAGCAATGGATGCTTTATAATTCATGAATTTCTGACCTCCACTGCCAAAAATTGATTTGAAAGTTCATGATGTCTTCATAATCTGTCATTCCTGGTGGTGTATAGGTTCTTGATGCAGTGACACGTAACCAGTTGTGTAACATACATGCACATAAGAGGATCTTTATCGCAGTGTGCTCTTTAACTTGAACTGGTTTTCCCAACACGCGACAACGAGATGCTAGGATGCCAACCCCATTCTCAACGATTCTTGTTGCTCTGCTCAATCTATAATTATAAATCTTTTCTCTGTTAGTTGGTGTATGTTTGTAGGCTTTAGTAAGTACGGGGATCTTCATTATATAGTTCTTTAAATATTATCTGCGTTGCCTCTTTCCTTTGCATCCAATTCTTGACCCATATCGTTCTGTTTTTCTTCTTTTTTTGCACAGCACTTTCAGTATTTCACCGTATTTTTGTAATTGCTTTTATTACGTTATGAACTGTGATCAGTCGTGTATTTTACGACAACATTACGCGAGACCTATGAATAGCTACTGTAATGCGAGTACACACGTGCAGTAGCTGTCTAGTTTCACGCCAGCAGTTCGCACTTGTGTGACCGGGCGAGACGAGTCGAGCTACTGTCATGCGAGTACACAGGGGCAGTAGCTGTCCACTGCCAGGTCAGCAACTCGTACTGTGTAACCTCGCCCTGAGACAACTTAACCAATCTGCACACACAAAAATCAAGTAGTACTATTGTATATATATATATATATATATATATACATGTTTACCTAGGGCACTGAAGATGTCTTAAATAAAGACGAAACGCGTTTGCAATAAAAAACATAATAAAAAACAGTTATATCACTTTTTTACATGGTACTTTAGGAGTGCGTGGATGGCATCCGAAGTGTGCCGGGACAAGGAGACTAGCCTTCTCTACAGGGTGACTTATTGGCGCCGGAGCAAAGCTAGGTGGGAGACAAAGTTGGAAAGTTATTACGGGACGATTAGGAAGTGCAGGAAACATACACACACTGCAAATTCTTCATCCCAAACAATAAGCCAGATAGTATAGACAATAAAGTCGAGGGAGTAAAGTTGGTAGCTCCGTCTACACCAGCAGCCTAGAAGAAGCACGGAATTTGGTGGATAGCTTGGTCATACCGTTAATCAGGCATACACATAAGCATGCCCGATTAGAAAGCGGCGACATATGGTGTATTTAGCTATTTCGTCTCAATGACTCATTTTTCTCAGTCGTTGTCTGGTAGCTGTTATTTTTTTTGGTGACTTGAAGCATGAGTCGCAGTCTAAACAACCAGGTTAACACGTATGCGTACAGTGATAAAGTAGGCCATTGCTGTCTCTCGACGAAATTTGTTGTGCTATTGCTACTGTAATATGTCCAATGGGAGTGCAATTACAAAAGAATATATCCACGCTGAGAAACGTTGAACGATAAATTTGTATAACAATAAAAAATGTTGATTGATGCAGACCGTTAATATAAATTGTGGATAGATCTTTTACCGAGAGTAAAATTTATTAGTACGATATTAGAAATGTATTATATCATAAATGTATTGATGATTATTTCCATGCATGACTGATGTTAATAGTTTAAATGAATGATCGCAGACTTTATAAATTTATTGTAATTTTAATCATCCAGTATCTTTTTAACCGAATCAGGATTATTAACATAAGCACTTTGAAGAGTTCTAAATGAAAAAAGCAGGGGGTAAAAGTTATGATAAAAGATCAAAAAATAAAAAATAGTCTGTCCTGCAAGAAGGGATTTACGATTGACGATGGGCATGGTGAAACACATTCATCATGTTTTAAAACATATTTACACTACTTATAAGTTATAACCTTCTCCTCCACCCACACACACTCACGGTATACTGCATTGTTGAGTAGCATAGTGGTTAAACGCCGTGATGGTGTGGGGCTATATCATGAGATTTCGGCTGCTGTGTATTGAGGGCAATCCAAACAGCAACCACTACATCAGTGAGGTCTAGGCACTACTCCCCCTGCAGGTAGCTCCACGTGCCATATTTCAGCAGGAAAATTCCTATTAACATATGACGAGGAATGTGCAAGCCTTCTTCAAAGAACTATGTGTACCACTGCTTTCCTGGCTTACGCGTTCGTCACCAATGAATAGATCTGGTGTTATGTGGGTTGGCAACTTGTTCGTTCTAGTCCTTCTGCAACCACTGTCGATACGTTGTGCAAGTGCTACAGACCGCGTGCAGTATGTTCCCTAGCAACATATCCAGACACTATTTGATTCCATGTCACTAACTCTAGACTCTAGAGGAGGCGCGGGCCAACCCAGATGATCTTGCGGACCACTTTGGAACTGCATCATAACTCCGCGGGCCGTATATAAAACTATATATCCCCACTAGAGACATTTTTTTTTGGAGTGAAAAATTAAAACATGAGTTATTATTGTGTTTACTATTATTCTTACATGTAAACATAGATAATATAATAATATTGCTACTAAACGCACATTGTAAAGAAGTATATAACACTAAAAATGAAATATAAAATGTATTTTGTAAAAGTGCGATAATCTCGCGGGCCAGAAAAATGTTCAAGGCTGGTCGCACGCGGCCCGCGGGAAGCGGGTTGGCTACCCCTGCTCTAGAGGCCCTGTTTGAAGCGCGTGATAGCTTCACACCGCACCGTTCTGAATTCTCAAAGTGTGTGTACATCTGTGTGATTCTATTTGTTTGTTGTCACGTTCCTATCTGTGGAGTCAATTTTACTGTAATCACATCCATCGTTCTTCGTGTTACAATTTTCACAAACGGAAGTGTTCTTGATTCAGTGTTTTCACATGTTCGGGAGATACATGATGTTTTTCCACGGTTTGTGGAAGGACTCTCGTACTTACTGGACGTTGTAATTTAATTTACAGAATACAGGCTGGAAAGTAATATTTAATCCATCACGACTTTTTTTTTTAATTCTCCATAGACGGATCTACATGATCGCGATGAAATGCAGAGAACCTGAAGGAACCGTAGTATGTAGATTGTCGTACGGCCTTTTAAATTTTTTCTGAGATAATGAAACGCATTGAGCTGTTGTCTCCAATGATCGGATATAAATCGATGAATATGATGCAAGGGTCTTTAATTAAAACTAAAAAATTCTGAAATACGATTTCGCACTGGATTACTAGTTCTTCTGCATATGCTTATATGATGAAGCTTTAAACTAAAATTAACTTTGTTAATTTGCGGAGCATGCGAGGGTCCAATGTGTTAGATGTTTGGCAGACGTATTCAGAGAGGACTCAAATATAAAGGGGTTCCCATCCCTCCCGAGAGGTTCCTACCCCGTTTCGCTTCTGAAATATTTAACTGCTGCGGAAGCGTAATTAGGAGGGCAAAACCTAAGGGCACAGCAGAGAGGGAGACGCAGTCTGTGTGATGTGTAGCAGCTTAATGAAAGGGAGACCTCTGCAGGAGCATATGCAAACAGGGCAGAGAGATACGACCAGGTTATGTTATATACGTAGAGTGCAGGTAATTAAACACTTCTTAGAGTAAATGACAGGACAGATAATACCATACAATGACAATAAAACATAACAGAAATGATAATAAAATGTGGAGAGGAATGTTATGGTAACAGAACGAAGAATTAAATGTTTTAAACAAGACAATGAACATGCGCAAGGAAGCTATTAGCACCACATCCTAAGAGGAGAAGGACTCCAAAAAGTATGTGATTACTGCAGGCCATTTCTTCCACAGTTCCTAGTTAAACTAATTATTAATTAGTAAATACGCCAATACAACTGTTGTTGAGTGCTCCAAAAAGTAGTTAATCTCATGGAGAACATTGAAAGAAACAAATTGAAAAGACAAGAGAGAAAATCTGGTTGAAGTATTTAGGGTTTTGCGGTAAGTTGGCTTCCAGGAGAGGAGGGAGGGAGAAACTGGTGGAAGGAATACGAAGAAATTTGGCAACGGATTATTAAAGAAACATCCCAGTATTCACCGGGAGTGATTTCGGGATAGCCTGGGAAACCGTGGGAGGCTGAACCATTGATCTAAATCGCGTCCTTCCCAATACAAGGCCTCAACGTTTACCACTCAAACACCAGATGCAATAGCAGTGGTGGAAGCAAATGATTTTTTTTTTACCTTACCTTTACCTTCACACCTCATCGATGTCGAGGTCATGCGACTAGTGACAAGGAACTGGAAGGAATTCGGTCATGGCCATTTGAACGAAGCATCCCGGCATTCGCCTGGAATGATTTGGGGAAACCATGGAAAACCCAAATCTGGACGGGGATTCGAACCCGCGTCCTCCAGAATCCGATTTTTTTTTTTTTTTTTTGTAACGTGGTCTTTAGAGACGGGAAAGGATGGGGGCAAGGAATGGGAAGGAATTCGGCCATGGCCTTTTGAAGGAAGCATCCCGGCATTCGCCTGGAGTGATTTGTGGAAACCATGGAAAACCCAAATCTGGATGCCCGGACGGGGATTCGAACCGCCGTCCTCCCGAATGCGAGGCCAGAACGCTATCCGTTACACCACCACGCTCGGTCCCAGAATCCGAGGCCAGAACGTTAACCGCTCACCCACCACGCTAGGTTCGGTAGTAAATGAAATCCATATTTACTTGGATTCATCATAATGGATAGAAAAATTCTACGAGTCGTAGCGTGGAATGTCAGAAGTCTGAATAGGGCAGGTAGGTTAGAAAACTTAGAAAGGAAGATGGAACACTTAAGTTAGATGTTTTTGGGATTAGTGAGATTAAACTGAAGGACGTACAAGATTTCTGGTCTGGGGAACACAGGATAATTAGCACACCAAGCTGTCATTTGAGGCACTGGTGTAGGATTTGTAATGAATAAGAGAGTAGGGAAACGGGTGAATTATTACGAACAGTTTAGTGACAGGATTATTTTGATGTGGTTAGAAACTAAGCCCGCCCCAACCACGTCAGTAAATGTGTATATGCCAGGAAGATGACGAAGAAATAGATAAAATATACGCCGAAATTGAAGAATTAATCCAATATGTCAGGGGGGAGAAATATCTAATAATCATGGCTGATTGGAATGCGATAGAGGGAGAAGGAAAAGAAGAGAATACTGTAGGAAGTTTTGGTCTAGGAGAAAGAAATGAGCTAGGAAGCAAGGTGTGAGAATTTTTTGAAAGATATAAGCGACACACTGTTTAAGAACCATGCAAGAAGGATATACACCTGGAAGCGTCCTGGGGATACAGGCAGATATCAGCTAGATTATATCATGGTCAAACAGAGGTTCAGGAATCAAGTTCTAGACTGTAAAGCGTACCCAGCGGCAGACATAGACTCTGACCATAATTTGATAGTATTGAAGAGCAGGCTGAAATTCAAGCATATAAGGAAACACTATAAGCAGAACAGACTGGAAGTGAATAAACTGAAACAATCTAGCACGAGAGAAAAATTTGCAGAAATGATAGACTTGGGTCTAAGAAGTAACTCTGAAAGGAGCTCAAACAAGATGAATGGAATGCATTGAAGAGAGAGATATAGAAACCTGGTAAAGAAACATTAGGATTTAGGGAATAAGCTGCCCGAAAACCTTGGATAACAGAAGAAATATTTGGAGCTGATGGATCAGAGGAAAGAGACAAAAATTCTAATAATGAAGCAGGAAGAGAGAGATACAGGTAATTTAAAAATCAAATAAACTGGAAATGCAAACAAGCAAAAGAAAAATGGCTACAAGAAGAGTGTGAAGAAGTAGAAAATGAAATGGTCGTACGTAAAGTAGATGTTGCATATAGGAAGATCAAACAGAATTTTGGAGAAATAAAGAAAAGAGGTGGGAACATTAAAGCTGCCGGTGGGAAACCTCTTTCAAGCTAAGATGATAGAGCTAACAGATGGAAGGAATACATTGAGAAACTGTATGATGGGGACGACTTGAACAATAGCGTAATGGAAAAGGAATGCAATATCGACATTGATGACTTAGGAGATCCTGTTGTGAGGACAGTGACTTGAAAGCAAATAAGGCAGTTGGAATTGATGAGATTCTTGAAGAATTTCCTAAATCCCTATGAGAAGAAGGAATCAAAAGATTATTCAAGCTGATATCAAAAAGCCATTAAACAGGAGAAATTCCAACTGATTTTGATAAAAAATATCATCTTCACTCTTCAGAAGCAAGCACAAGGCGACAAATGTGAGAATTATCGCACCATTAGTCTAACATTACGTGCTTCAATTATTACTGACCAGAATAATATACAGAAGAATGGAAAGAGTGGTTGGTGAAGATCAGTTTGTGTTTAGGAAGAATCGAGGTACGAGGGAAGCAATTCTGCCTTTAAGATTAATACTTGAAGGGCGGATCAGGAAAAACAAAGATACTTATATGGTGTTTGTTGCTTTGGAAGAAGTATTTGATAGTTCAAAATTTTAAAGAAGTCAGGTCTAAAATATCGAGATAGAAGAATATTTTATAAACTATAGAAAAATCAAGTGGCTATAATAAAAGTAAAGAACCATCAGTTAAAAATGGGCGTAAGATAAGGTTTTAGTCTATCCCTGTTAATATTCAACTTGTACATAGAAGAAGCAACAAAGGAAGTAAAAGAAAAAATTTCATGTGGCATAAAATTTCAGGGAGAAAAGAGCAGTATGCTACGATTTGCTGATCACATTGTTTTGTTAGCAGAACAGGCTGAGGATATTGAGAAGTTACTGAATGGCATGAGCAAAATACAGGGTGTACCAGAATTATCTTTACAATTTTAACATTGAATAAATTATGTTTGGAACGAGATATCACAATGCAGTTTTTTGAATTTTGAAGAGTAACTCTCAAAGTTTTGCTTCTATCTCTAGAACACTTCAACGTGTGCACTATCAGTTGCCCGTACAATATCAAAGCGATATTCAATTTCTTGTCAAGGTCTTTGGAGCATCTCTGAGATCTGACAAATTTCTAACCGGTGTTTGATATACGATGTCTTTTACCTATCACCAAAGAAAGAGATCCAAGGGGGTTATGTAAGGTGAACGAGCCTATCCACCGACCAGGAAATTGTTTATCTAGAAAATCACGGACATCATGCGCCCAATGCGGAGGTACACCATCCTGCTGGAAGATGACTGTCGGTTGAAGGACTTCCAGTTGGGGAACAACAAATTCTGCTAGCATATCAAAGTAGCTGGGCCTGTGATTGTCTTCTCAGCAATAAAGAAGGTGCCAGTGATTTGGTTCTGCATAAAACCGCACCACACATTAACCTTTGGGCTGTAGCGCTCTATCTCTCTAAATGCATGCGGAGGTTTAGAACCCCAAATTCGAACGTTGTGCCTGTTGAATAACCCAGACACGTGAAAGGTGGCCTCATCTGAGAAGAGAAACGACTAAGGAAACCATCCACAGTGTCCATTCTCTCCAACATGTTTGCAGCAAACGCAGCACGTCTCTGTTTATCTCCTGGCTTGATGGTTTGTAACAGCTACGTTTTGTATGCATACAAGTGCAACCGTCTGTGTAACACTCTGTGTATAGTTGTGCGTGGTAACTGCAACTATCTGGCGGCGGTCGGGGAGATTTTTTGGGACTACGAGTTAATGCCTCACTAATCCATTCTACATTCTCGTCACTTGTGCATGGTCACCAGCGCCTTTCTACTAACAGTTTGCACTGCCACTGACGAATGGGCTTGTTGGTGGTTCTTTCCTCTTTGTTGTCCGGAAATTGCGTTGCACTTGTGTATCCGATCGTGTCTCTATAAACCAGGAAACACACTGAGCTTTTTCCTGTGGGAAGAAAATTTTCAGTAAATGTGATGTAACTACCTACTTGTCACCAAACAGCACATGGAAAAAAAATAAAAAAAACCTTTGGAGATACTCTGTAACATGCAAAAAACTGCATTGTGATATCTCGTTCCAAACATAATTTATTCAATGTTAAAGTTGTAAAGATAATTCTGGGACACCGTGTACTGAAGGACGATTTTGGACTGAATATAAATAAAAGCAAGGTAAAAGTGATTAAATTTAGCAGAAATGATACCAATATTAGTAGATTAAATATAAAAATAGGATCGGATGCAGTAATTAATTCTGTTACTTGGGAGGCAAAATTACAACCGATGGTCGATGCAGGAAAGATGTTAAAAGGAGAATAGCACTAGAAAAAAGAGCCTTCATGAAACAGAGATATCTTTTAGTTTCAAACATTGATCTAGGAATTAGAAAGAACTTTTTAAAACTCTGTGTATGGAGCACAGTACTTTATGGTAGCGAAACATGGATTTTAGAAATATCAGAAAGTAAATTGAAGCATTAGTAATGTGGTGCTACAGAAGAATGCTTAAAATTAAATGGACAGACAAAGTACGAAATGAACGAGTTTTAGAAATGATGGATGGGGAAAAATGTTTGTGGAAGAAGCTTACAGAAGAAGAGACAGGCTGGTAGGTCATATTTTAAGACATGCTGGATTGGTTAATTTGTTAGTGGAGGAAATAAACGAAGGTAAGAACTGTGGAGGAAGACAGATTAGAATATATGAAGCGGATAATTGAGGACGTGGGTTGTAAGGGTTATGTAGAGATGTAGAGTTTAGCTCAAGATAGGAAGAGATGGAGGATTGTATCAAACCAGTTTAAAGACTGATGACAGAAGAAAAAATTACTTGGAATCTCTCAGAAACTTAAAAAACAGTTTATTTTTCTATTTTCGTAAATATACGGATTTCATGTAGAAAGAACATGCTTTATGATTGAAAAAATGAATTTCGTCGTTATTCCAACAATTGGTCGCTATCATGGTGCAACGTCCTCTGACCTCTGCGACACAGTCATATAATAAAAACTACGAGACCAAAGCAACTGCAAACCGTGTTGTGTGAAAGCTTTTTTCTATAAAATAACAGTAATAGAAAATTTGTCGCTTGTTGTTCGCGATAATGTTTAAGAAATGTAAAGTCACTGAAGTAGAATGGCTATCACCGAAATTACATGAATCCAAAACTCAGAGAAACACTTTGAAGGTAGGCACGGAAATATTCCAAAAACTAACTAGAAATATGGAGGAATTAACTTAGTAGCACTAAATTATTAATTATTTCTCTATACCTAAATAGAATCCTTTTAGCGTTAAAAAACTAATGTTTTTCTTCAGCTCATATTAACTGCAGTTGTGCCATTTTACTGATTAATCATATGTTGTGTTGTGAATCAATTTTTAGCCTCAAAACAAAAATAACCATCCAACACCCTGAAAAGATTTTGTGGCAAGGAAAATAGAAAAATAACTTTCAGGTCTTAAGAGGATTATCAATTAACATCGAAGGCAAGACTCCAGCTCATAGTTAATCTCGTCAGGTAGTGTTATTCAACACAAATGCTTTAGAAGGTTTCGTCACAAGGAAGATATAATGAATTAATGAATAAGGTAGACGGTAGGTTTTAAGTGCGTGTTGTCCTCTCTTCGAAAACCACAACCCACAAAACAGTTATCATAGCAACTAAGGACTTGGGCCGAAATAAATCACCAACATGATAAGACCATTGTATCACTGTGCTTATTTCTAAAACGAGTTGTAGCATCATTCAACATTGTTCTCAGTGATTAGTCAACCAACCGGTAACCTAGGCACAATGAGCATCAGTGTTATGGTTTTACTAAGCACGAAGTTTTCTGTGATGATTCGATATTTCAACTAAAGTATGCTATTTAAATTTTCTTGAGGATTACAATAATAAATTCTGAGAGCATTAGTTAATGCAAATGAAGTTTGAGAAATGGTTTTGTAAACGTTATTTACCTTTTTCGAGAGCAATAAAACAGCACGGAATAACTGATTAGACTCGGCGCAGAAACTAATTTCATCTTATAATGCATGAAATCAGTTCTGCAGCACTCGTTTGTGGAAGTTTTATGAGTAACATTGTTTCCCACTGCAGATTAAAATAAACTCAATTAAACAGAATAATTATTAATAGCGTTAACACATTTTTTAAAAATATTTAATCTGGTACGCGTTTTGCTTATCATCCGGGTATCAAGACGATTGAACCTGCATTGAAAATTTTATATTTTATTTCTGTGATTTTGCGTTTTATACTATGCGTTTATGGGACATTGTATTTTTTTTAACTGCTTAACGTCTCCTATAACAACTAGGTCTTTGGAGAAGGGAAAGGATGGGGGGGCAAGGAATGGGAAGGAATTCGGCCATGGCCTTTTGAAGGAAGCATCCCGGCATTCACCTGTAGTGATTTGGGGAAACCATGGAAAACTCAAATCTGGATGCCCGGACGGGGATTCGAACCGCCGTCCTCCCGAATACGAGCCCAGAACCGTTACACCACCACTCTCGGTGGGACATTGTTCTAAAAATCATATACTCTGAGTGGTTTCTATTGACTTTTTGAATTTAAACTGAAGTGTTTAGTAGCTCAGCAGTTGTACTTGTGTAGTCATGTATGCCCCGTTTTTGTTATTCTATTTTAAGTCTGTGTAAAACATCACGCTGTACTGCAGTCTTATGTACCGTGCGCCCATAGGTTTTCTTATTATTTGTTTGGTCACAAATGCAGTTTTACAAACTGTAAGTATGGACATATTTCAAATAATCTAAAGTTAAATCCTAGTAGAGAAAATCAGAAATATTATTATTTCTTCTAAAACCAATATAAACAATAAGTAGATAGATGTAAATTGAATAATTACGTTCCTTAACGATATAACGACAACCGTAAAGAAAATGTAAAATTTTTATAATAAATTCTTCATTGAGAATCAAAACACATACCACAATAAATTAACATTTGTGTTGCCATTATTAATAACTAGCTACAAGCACGACTTTGTAGTGGCTTGCGAAGTATTTTTGTTATTATAAATAATAAATGCAAGTAAAGAAAGTAATAATAATCATTAGAAGATTGATATTTATTTTGTTTTTAACCGTGTACAAAATTTCTCATTCGAGTTTCTCCCAGTTTTCTAATCTATATCATACTCTAATTCTGTCATAAGAAAATCTTCTTTTTAATGTTAAGCCTTCTAAACGTTTTACCCTCGATAACGCAACATATGTTAAAGTATATGGAAGTTTCTTTTTCTCCAATGTCTATAACAACATTATTCAACGTTAAAACTTGAGGATTATGAATTGTCATTGCGAAAGTTAATGGTAACGGAAATCGTTTTCGTTAACAAATGATATTCCCTCTTTTTCAAAATTAAGTTGTCGGTGAAATGGTATCACAACCATTATTTTCATAAATTGAATGAAAATCATTTTCAAAATTTATCATTATCACCTGTGGTATTTGGTAAGGCGGACTTAGATTTTCTTCATAAATAATATGTTCAACATAACCGTAAGTTCCATTTACTGATCCTTTGTCGATCTATAAATTAGAACGTACATAATTTTAGATCCAAAAGACCAAACTATAAGTGGTTGCAGTCCACTAAATAATTCAGCTTGTTGATTTTGCTGCAGAACAATTATTTATTTATTTATTTCGTATGGCAGAAGAAATACGAAAACAGTAACTACATTAACTTACAATAAATATAGCTAATACTACAGACTGATGTCTAACGATTGCAGCCATTCAATTGCTTCTGTTGTCGCTTCGTGAATCTGATTCATTGTACCACTGAATCTCCTGAGAGGACATTCCATGGCGATGTGGTGAATGGTTTTGCTCATAGATACCGCAGTCACAAGAAGGGTTCTCTGTCATTCCCCACTTGTACAACCAGTAGTTGCATCTACCGTGGCCTGTTCTCACTCGGTTCAGTGCCGTCCAGGTTTCCCTAGGAAGCTTGAATCCAGGAGGCTGTCGTGTAGGGTCTTGGATTAGCGCCTGTTTGTCGGGGTTGGAATTTGTCCACTTAATGCACCATGCTTCTCCTATGTTGAAATTATTTTGGACCAACTTCCATGTTGAATATCTAGATTTTAGTCTATTTTATGTGAACTCCTGATGAATTGGAAGTTGTGGATAACTTAAGCATTTCTGCCATTCCTTTTTTAATGCCGCTTGTCTTTGGAGACTTGGTGGGGTGATGTTAGAGAGTACAGGCAGTCAGTCTGAAGGTGCAGATTTAACAGTTCCAGATATTGTTCTCATTGTGTCCTTTAGTTGAACGTCGATAATTTTTGTGTGACTGCTGTTTAGCCATACTGGACTGCAGTATTCGGCAGTTTAATATATCAGAGTAAGAGCTGATGTTCTGAGAGCTGCGGCATGTGCTCCCCAACCCGTTCCTGAAAGTTTGTGAAGGATGTTATTTCGAGTTTTTACTTTTGCCGCTGTTTTATGGATATGGTCCTTATATGTCAATGACCGGTCAAGAATCACACCTAGATATTTTGGATGAGGATTGTATTTAAGTAATTGGTCTATGAATTTTATTTGAGGTCTATAGTGGGCTTTTCTATTGTTTAGGTAGAGTGAGCTGACCTCTGTCTTATTTATATACAGTTTCAGGCGCCAGGTGTTGAAGTACTCATCCAGTTTCTGAAGATCAATTGCAAGAATTTCTTCAGCTGTTTTGAAGTTGCTAGATTGAGCTGTCATGACTATGTCATCAGCGTATATAAACTTCCGAGAAGTGGTAGATGGTAAGTCTGCGGTGTAGGTGTTGAAAAGTAGTGGAGCAAGGACAGATCCTTGTGGTAGCCAGTTGTTTAATCTGTAAGATTTGCTTCTATTCCCATTTAGATAAACCTCAATCATTCGATTGCATAGCATGTCATTCAACAGAGAGGCAATCGTTTTGCACGGGATAATCCTAAGGAATTTCAGGATCATTCCCTTCCTCCAGACTGTGTCATATGCTGCAGTCAAATCTACAAACACTGCCAAGGTCTTTATCCGATCTTGGAAACCCTTTTCGATATGGTTGGTCAGCGCCATTACTTGGTCGCAACAATTCCGGTTTGGTCTAAATCCTGCCTGCTCAGTTGGTATGAAGTCAAGGATTTTTTGTGAGATTCTGTTGTAGATGGCTCTTTCGAGCAGCTTATAACAAACTGACGCAGTTGTTTTAATTTTTTATTATTAAATTTCGACTTCGTGTTTATTTGTTTCAAATGGTAAAATGGCATCTTTGAAAAAGTTACGTTCTCGTAATAGAAAAGTTTGTAGATTACGTGTCATTCATTTTTAAGTCTTCCATTGTACTCTCACCAATCACTATACGATCAATTATATCTCGAATTATTTGTCGAGATTCATTTTGTCGGAATGAAACGACATTTTTAATATTTGATTGGAATAATAATTTTCCTTCTAGGAGGAATTCATTTCCTTAAATTTTACTATTGTAAAGCGGTCTGTCATTAACAAGCGGTAACTGTTTGATATACCAAAAAAAAAAAAAAAGAAATCATAATACATAACGAATCCTTGAAATGATTCATCTTGTCTTGAAGGAGTAGCTCTTCGTAATCACAAATCTATTTCCTCAAAAGACTGCATCATTTCATCATCTATTCACAGAGATTTAAACTCACGAATTTACTCTTGGAATTGAACAAATGAATGTAAACTGAGTACTCTAAATGCTTTATTTACACCTGCTAAAAGTTTGGATTGTATTATTGAACCATTTATATCCTCTTCAGTCCCGAGGTATCATATATGATAACCCCAGGTATTATTTTTATTATTATTTTTTCCTCGGGCGTGTCCGCGGTTGAACTTTTTCTGTCCCACGACACCCATCGTGCTTCTCACAGCTAATTTGTTCGATCTTCTGCCGAGCGTCACAAGTTGGCAGAACTGATTGGAAACGTGGGATTCTGCAGCTGTACATCATGTCTCGTCGAAATAAAGGTAAAGTCATATCTTTTTTCATTAACAAATGTTTTCACTGCTTTAATAACTTATTAAATCTGTACAGACATTTCTCAGTTAAAATCAAACTATAAATTAATGTTATAACAAATTTAAACCATCTTTAAAAAAATTAATTAGATTTCAAAAAAAAAAAAAATAAAAAAATCATGGTCATTCATTGTTAACTATAACACAAAGTAAATAACACAATAGTAGTTCACTTGCACTTTTATTATGAGCTCAGGACTGAAGAGGATATTAACAACAACAGCGAAATTGTTATTGGCCGTTTTAAACACTTTTTAACAAAAGGAGTCATGTATGATGATTACAGTAAGAACGCCTGCGCGAAAAATACCAAAGAATTTAATTCTGGACTGCATGTTAAACACGCGTCATACGTAAGTGAAGAATCACAGAACGTGTATAATACGTATGAACCACGAACAGATGGGAAAATGCGCCAGATGACAGAAATGTCATCATACCAATTTAATTACTTACAAAAATTTAACTTAATTTTGTCCAGAAATTTTCTATAGTTTTCACATTCTTTCATATTCAAACATAGATAAAGAAAGTGTGACCTTAATGTAATTCCCATTTACTGTGAGCTAAACGAAATACTCTACCGAACGATGTATACAATTTCTTTAAGATAAACAACAGATACCGTACGGTCAGCTGCACGAACTGTGGACGCGTATAATTTTTTAGTTTTCTGGATGTCGAATGTTTGAAGCATGGATAGACGATGGACAGGAATATGCGTCGGTGTTTATGTACTTGTTACGTCAACGGTACACATTTTGTTCGTCAACTCCTCAAAAAATTACTACCAGCAGTGGCAGATAAAGATTGCAGCCTTTACAAAAGTCAGAGCACTTGTATGAAAACAGAATAACTACCAGTATAATGCACGCATATAAAACAGAAACTGCTCCTATTAAAAATCATCGTCAGTAAAAAATTTCCGCTGCTGCCATTTACCTCGATCTAAATTGTTTGATAAGCCTCGAATATCTTGAGCACGACTCGTCATTTCACTACATCAAAACGCCATGACACACAATTCAATAGCAATAAGACAGAATACCGCCCTCTTCCACATTGCAGCACGTAGTCACGTGTTGGCTGACCGACTGTCGAACATTTCTAAATAGCAGGGCATGGAAGATATAAGTAACCATCACGCAATACCGGACATTCGAGATGGGAGGGGAATAATACAGAAAAACAACGAATATTTTTATGAAGATAAAACTTAAGTTAGTCCACAACCCGACTGTTGGTTGGATCCTTCCGAAGGAGTGAAGCTATTGCGTCAGAAGAAGGACGCCGAGTTCCTTCCTTCTGGGACCTACATTTTAACGAGGAATCATAACCACAGAACGTCCTGGTGCAGCTCAAATATCATCAAACACAACTCTTAAAAATTCCTGCCAGCACTGGGATTTGAACCTGGGACCAGAGTAATAACATTTTGAATGCAAGCACCTTAACCACTGAGCTACCATACCAGTGCAAGACTGATGAAACAAGTTTCGTTGAGGCATTTTACCGACAGAAATTAGTCGCTAGTTTAACCAGCTGCAGAGCCATTACGTTTGACACTTTGAAATGCAGGCTCCTTAAACAGTTTTCAAAATCTTCACGTGGAGTGTTTTATTATATGCATATAATTTAATTATTTCTTAAGGTCCTCTCAATAGTTCGGTTTGCAGCAACGTTATTTTCGATTAACATTGTTTTCACAAAAATTCCACAGTACTTTATATATATATCTATTATGTTTAAATGTATTACTAATAAAAATAATATAAACATTTTGCAATTAATTTTGTTTTTGCAAAAATAATGATTGACTTTGAATTATTATGTTAAATTTTACGTCTAGAAATGCAGTAGTTTTTTCTAAAACTGTACCACAAGAGTGTAAAATTCGTCTTCCTAATAAATTGATGCAGTTCTGGAAACGTGGAAAAATATCATCTAACTTAACATAAAGGATTTTATTAGACTTAATATACACGAATAATTCTTGTCGCGAAAAGTTTTGTTCACATTGTGCAGCAAACATTATACGCTTTCTTTCAAGAAATGTGTTTTTTAGCAAAATAGTATCAACTGAGAAGAATTTATTTAGTTCGTTATGGATAGAAACTTTGCTGAGAAACATTCTTCTATTTATTATGGCTTTACGCCTCTTCGATGACGAGGTCTTTGGAGGCTGGCTGAGTAACACGACGTATGTACACAAAATTCTTAAACTTTTTAAATATATCTTTTTTTTTTCATTCATATCGAGCCTACTCAGACCTCTGTTAGCAGTAATATATCTAAGAATTTTCTTTGTTGTGTGCTTCCGATAGCGAATTTTTCTTAAGATTGTCAGTTAATTAAAGACGAAGGTTTTCATATAGCTCTGAGTTAAACACGTTAAATTAAATTTTATGTACATTCGTAGTGCCCAATCAATCCCAATAAAAGGTACATGTCGAAGAACAAACTTGTCCCCATATTGTGCCTATATTTTTGACTTTGAAACTTTCATATTAATCCTCAGCTATCCATCGTACGTACACACTTTGTCATTATTCTTGGCCGCAGCAGAAAAATTCTATCACTCTTATCTTGCACAATCCTACATCAATGTCACCCTAAGAAACAGTAACGCTATACTGGCTCGTCAGTATTGCGTTACTGTTGCCTGGGATGACATTGATGTAGGATTGTGCAAAATAAGAGTGATAGAATTTTTCAAACGGCGGCCAAGAATAATGATAAAGTGTGTACATACTGCAAGCTTCCCCTGTTTGAAGGGGAAGACGTGAATCAGCTGATTCATTCCTCAAAGTTTCAATAAGGACAAACATATCAAAGAGGTGATTTGGAAACGCTTTCTGTTTTCTATACCTGCAAGGCCGAGGATCGGCGACGAAAAGAACAAGTCGCCAGTAGTGAGAATGAACACAAGTTGACTGCTGTGCAAATAACGACCCGATAATCAAAACATCCAGTGCTTAGTAGTGCGAGGAATTTCGGAGACAACGCCAGCAGAAGAAGTCGCCCACGGCTTCACTGTGATGTCAGCCTTACGATGGCATCAAGTCACCAAATATATCCGCTCTTTCTGAGTCCGCTGTGGGTATTTGTCACCAGCCTTGCAAATTACGTCAGTGAGCAAGCAGCATGTTACGTGGGTGCCCGGCGTAGCGAACGCCATTTGTTGGTTCCATACGAGGATCGACACAAAACATGAAACTAGCACAGACCAGCTGTCCTCATCAGTGCCTACATCTCACCAAATAGAAATCTGCACGAACACGACCTAGACGAACTACTTTCAACAGGAAACAAGGTCATAATCGGGGGAGACCTAAATGCAAAGCACTTCAGCTGGAACGCCCGCACAGACAACGCAAGAGGCACTCGGTTGTTCCAACTGTGTGAAGCGTGAAACGTGGAAGTCAAAGAACCGACGGAACCAACCCACATCCCCTTCAACGCCCGGCACAGACCACACGTGCTAGACATCACGCTTACCAAGAACATAACTGGGAACATAGAACTAACCACAAAAAACGACCTCACATCAGATCACCTCCCTGTACTGCTCAAAATTCAGAGATGGCTCCAAAAACATACACAACAAAGAAAAATAAAAGAAGTGGACTGGGAATACTTCAATAGACTTGTACATAACAAAATCAAACCCACCTTCAACGTTTCAACCACAGAGCGAATAGAAGCAGCAATTAAACACTTCTATAAGGTGGTCACTGAAGTGGACAGAAGAGCCTCCACAACAACCATAATAGAACACGAGCACCACGAAGAACTACCAGCCATTCTAGAGGACCTACGATACTTAAGAAACCGCTACCGAAAGCTGTGGCAGCGGTACCGCGATCCCAGAGACAGAAGACAATACCACCAATGTGCACGACAACTACAGGTACGACTACAGGAACGCAGAACAGAACAATGGGAAGACAAAATGTCTAACCTCATGCTACAAAACCGAGAGGCTTGGCAACTAATTAGAGCCCTGAAAGAACCACGCCAGGCCAACATTGCAATAAATGGCCCCGTGGGACCCTGCTTCCTGCCAATTGCAAAAGCAGAGCTACTGGCCGAAAAACTTTGCTGCACAACACACAACAGCGGAATAGCAGTTCACAGAGGCTGAAATACGAGAAGCTGAGGAGACAGAACAACAAGCAATAGACTTCCTGAACCAACCAACCGCCGACCAACCAGAACTCACAACCCCAGGGGAAGTCCGGAACATTATAAAGAAACTGGCGCCAAACAAAACCACAGGACATGACAAAATAAGAAACCTACACCTTAAAAACCTACCCAAAAAGGGCATGGTTCTACTTACTAGAATTTTCAATAGCTGCCTCCTCAACTGCTACTTCCCCACAGCCTGGAAGCTAGCTAAAGTAAAGGCTATACCAAAACGCGGAAAGGACCATCGACAAGTCGAAAACTACCGGCCAATCAGCCTACTCTCGTCAACGTCCAAGGTACTGCAACGAATCCTGATCAAGAGGATAAACTCCAGCCTTGAAGAGGAAAGGACGATCGGGCTATAGCAATTTGGATTCCAGAGCCGAGTCGCCGCCACAACCCAACTACTCCGCATCACGGAAGACATATCCAAGAACTTCAACTTTCAAAAAGCTACTGCAGCAGAGTTCTTGGATATAGAAAAGGCATACGACAAAGTCTGGCATGCCAATCTTATTAAAAAACTGAGGACTGAAACCAGAATCAAGGACTGTTACATTAAACTCATCGGCAGCTACCTAAAGGACAGGAAGTTTTATGTATCAGTCGAAGGACAGAGGTCATCAATATACCCAATACCTGCCGGAATCCCAAAAGGCTCCATGATAGCCCCGCCGCTATTCAACGTTTACATCAACAGGATCCCGACACCACCACGTGTGAAGATGGCCAAATTCGTTGACGACACTACAATTTTTACAACGGGAAGAAGAAAGGACCTGAACATCAGACACCTGCAGCAAGAACTAGACGCCTTCTGCAATTGGTGCAGAAAAAAACAAAGTGAAAATAAACCCCAACAATTGTGCCTGTATATACTTCACCAAAAAAAGACCACAAATAAACGAAACACTAAAAATCATGGGTCAATACATCGCATGGACCAAAGAGCATCGGTATCTAGGGATAACTCCAAATAGCAAACTACTGTTCCGCCAACACATCATGGACAGAAGGACAAACGGCTTAGTAGTAGCAATGAACTTATCACCAGTTTTACGCAGCAATAACCTCCAGACCACAACTAAAATAAGACTGTACAAATCTATTATTCGACCATTCATTCTCTATGGTTGCCAGATATGGGGGATGGCAAGCCACACCAACATTCAACACATCCAAAGACTCCAAAACCGATGCCTCCGAATGATACTCAATGCGCCAATGTACACACCTATAGAAGCACTGCACAACCAAACTGACATTCCACTAATTATTACTCAGAAATCCAACCCCATATTCCATCTAAAGTATGGTTCGGGAATTCCACACTAAGTAAAAGGCATAAATACGAATGAGACTGGGACACGGGTGTTACCCACAACACCTATTCAAAATCGGAGTGGAACACTTCCCGTTTTGTCCGAAAGATCAAGGAGAGATATCAGATATAAATCACATAGTCCTGGCCTGCAGCCGCAACCTGTTACCCACATAAAACCTATACACAAGTCTGATAAAGATTAAAATTCCCCTTCCCGTCTCCGTACCTGTCCTGATCAATTCAAAATAACAAGATGTATACAAGGCGATTGCTATTTTCCTTAGTGAAGCAATCATTAAATTGTAATATATGAAACGTATCAGGTAACTATAAAGACGGTTAGTTCATATGAGTGTGTAATATAAGGATATCTACAATGCAAGAGCCTTACATCAATATATTCATTAAAAAAGAAACAAGACAATCAATAATTGTAAAAAATTAGCGGAAAAACACGGTAAAGCCAATTCAAACAATGTTTATACTAAACTACTACTCTTGTGTAAACTCTGTATTAACCGAATTAAGCTTCTCACTATTATGTAAATAACTATGTACAATCAAACCTTGTTTAAAATGTCAAAACTGTATTAAATATAACAATAAGAGAGAAAGCATATTTCCTATTATCTATAAAATTTCAAACTGCATTAACATAGATATTTAGGGTATTATAATTAAGAGCTGTCTAGTTAATAAATATAGTTAAACATCAGTTCCAGCAACCGTCGAGTCAAGTGCCGCCTTTTCTGAGTATTTTATTGTAAAGTGCTGTAGGTAGATTTTATCTTTGAATATCTTCTGTCATCGCAGAGGAGCTGCTAGTTGAGTTCCAGCAACCGTCGAGTCAAGTGCCGCCTTTTCTGAGTATTTTATTTTAAAGTGTTGTAGGTAGATTTTATCTTTGAATTTCTTCTGTCGTCGCAGAGGAGGTGCTAGTTGAGTTCCAGCAACCGTCGAGTCAAGTGCCGCCTTTTCTGAGTATTTTATTTTAAAGTGTTGTAGGTAGATTTTATCTTTGAATATCTTCTGTCGTCGCAGAGGAGGTGCTAATTGAGTTCCAGCAACCGTCGAGTCAAGTGCCGCCTTTTCTGAGTATTTTATTTTAAAGTGTTGTAGTTAGATTTTATCTTTGAATATCTTCTGTCGTCGCAGAGGAGGTGCTAGTTGAGTTCCAGCAACCGTCGAGTCAAGTGCCGCCTTTTCTGAGTATTTTATTTTAATGTGTTGTAGGTAGATTTTATCTTTGAATATCCTCTGTCGTCGCTGAGCAGTAGCTAGTTGGTCCCCAGCAACCGTCGTGACGAGTGTCGCCATCTGTTTACCTAATTTAAAGTGTTGTGATGCCGACCTCGGTAGCGTAGGGGCTAGAGTGTTAGCTCCACGTGCTGAAGGTCGCCGGTTCGAGTCCGGCCGAGGGCATGGGTGTTAAGTGTATGTCTTGTCTGTATGTCATGTCCATCGTGTTGTGTTTAGAGCCACTTGGAAAATAATACACTGTGAAGCTATCACTGGATGATTTGATATACACTTGAGTTGGCTGTATGGCCTCGAAGCCAAAAGCCATATAAAAAAAAAATAAAAAAAAAAATAATAAAAAAAAAAGTGTTGTGATAGCGTTTGATTTATATGCGTTAATTGAATGATAACAGCGTGCTCTAATCGTGATCGCATTTATTTGCTTTTTCTATAGGGAAGTATATAGAGCTTATTTGTTTTTTATTTAGTACATTGGTTGGCTAACACCGTTTATCAGTACATCCTATTAACTACTAAGTGCAGTCGTCTGGTCTAATTTCATCTACTCAGTGGGTTCTCTTTAGGTCGTGCCTAGCGATTGGTAGTAAGTTGTGAACAGTTTATTTGGATCACTCGGTTAGTTCAACTTTCATCCTCTCCGTAGTTTTTGCTTTCAAAGTAATATGTGTAGGGACTGTGACTGCTGTGTGCAGACGCGGGCTGAGGTGGCTGATCTTCGCGCTCAACTTGCAGCTTTGCTAACGAAAGTTGCGATTCTGGAAGCTGCCGTAGGTGACTGCAGCAGATGTGGAAGGGGTGACCCTGACGAAGCTAGTGTTCTCACAGGTTCTCCCCTACCAAATATCGTACCTGCAGTCAAGGCTGAGACTTCGAAGCCTGTGCGGCAGTCACCTGATGGTGTATGGCGCGTGGTTTCCGGACGTCGACGCCGCATACTGGGGCAGGCGTACAGGTCTGAATCCCAGGAGGGCAAGCCTGTACCACTGTCCAATAGGTTTGATGTGTTGTCTGGATCTGATTCAGATCCACAACCGTCAATCAGCGAGTTGCCAGCCCCCCCGCCCGCTAGGCCTGGGCAATCACAGAAGGGGATTCTGGTGATAGGCGTGATTAGACGTTTCATTGAGCCCCTTAGGGACATGGCGAACAGGTCTGGGATGAAGTCCAATGTCCATTCATTGTGCATTCCGGGAGGTCTGATCCATGATGTGGAACAGGCCATTCCGGATGACATTGAGTGGAAGAAGTGTAGCCAGCTGCGGATTGTAGCTCATGTCGGCACCAATGATGCTTGCCGCCTTGGGTCGGAGGGTATCCTCTCTTCCTTCCGGTGGCTTGCTCATACGGTGAGCTCTGTGGTTGATGACCGCAAGATTTCGGCTGAGCTAACCATCTGCAGCATTGTCGATAGAACTGACTGTGGACCTCTGGTTCAGACCCTCGGCTCGGCTCTGAACCAGAGACTGCGTCGTTTCGGCGATAATCATGGCTGCAGATTCCTTGATCTTCGCGCTGGGGTCGAGTCGTGTAGGGTTCCCTTGGATAGATCAGGTGTGCACTAAACACGTGAATCGGCTACACGGGTGGCAGGGGCCGTGTGGAGTGCATTGGGGGATTTTTTAGGCTGAGGAAGGAAGACCCGAAACTGGGATTACAGTCACGGGCAGCCCAATTAAATTCGGCACCATATGTTAGGAGTAGCGAAAATCAATCTCGACCGTTAAAAGCACTCGTTATAAACTGTAGAAGTGATTGTAATAAGCAGCCTGAGCTTGAAAGCGTTATTAGTAGCACAGAAGCTGATACTGTATTAGGTACTGAAAGCTGGTTAAAACCGGATATAAGTTCAGCAGAAATTTTTAACCATAGCATGAATGTTTTCCGTAAGGATAGGTTACATTCAAATGGAGGTGGTGTATTTATAGCTGTTCGTAAACACCTGTCGTGTAACGAAATAAATATTGATACGGTCTGTGAAATCCTATGGATTAGACTAAAAGTAGCTAGGACAAAACTTGTAATAGGATCTTTCTATCGTCCACCAGATGCAGATGTAGGTGTTGCTGAGGCCTTAAGAAATAACCTAAGTAATATAGCTCATCAATTTCCGGCTCATGGAATAATACTAGGAGGCGACTTCAACTTGCCGTAAATTGACTGGAGTAATTACGCCCATGTTACTGGTGGCAGGGATAAAATATCCTGCGAGATTATTCTCGACCTTTTCTCAGATCTTAATCTTGAGCAGCTCGTCACTGAACCAACGCGGTGCAACAACGATAACGAAAACATTTTAGATATTCTCGTTACAAATAGGCCTGAATTATTTACAGACATTTCTACCACCACCGGAATAAGTGATCATAAAGCTGTAATTGCTACAGTAAAATTAACAGTCGAGCGCAAAAAGAAAAAAGAAAGGGTCGTTTACAGGTTCGAAAAGGCCCCAAAGGAGAGTTTAAGAACGTTTTTGAAGAATAAATACATTACCTTTATAGAAGGAAGAGGCTCGGTTGAAGAGATGTGGCTTCGATTCATAAACATAGTCAGGGAAGGTATGGACTTACATATACCGAAAAGGACAATCAGGGACGGGAACGATCCCCCGTGGTATACGCGTGAAGTTAAAAGGTTACTTAAAAAGCAAAGGAAGATTCATGCACGCTCAAGAAAGACGATGTATAGGAGTGATTTAGAAAAGCTAGCTGAGACAAGAGGACAAGTCAAGAATGCGATGCGTGAGGCCTTTAATGACTTTCGATGCAACTCACTTTCCAAGAGCCTTATTGAAAATCCAACGAAATTTTGGTCGTATGTAAAAAAAAATAAGTGGTTGTGACAACAATATGCCAGTTCTACTACAAGACGGTCGGGAAGTTGATGATAGCCGCGATAAGGCTACCTGTATTTAACGCCGAATTTAAAATTCCTTCACTGACGAAAACATGGAAAACATTCCCGTTTTTCCACGGCGTGTTGAATTTGAGATGGATCCAGTACAAATTGATAGTGTATGTATCATAAAGCAAATAAAGCTCCTGAAGTGGGGGAAAGCGCCGGGTCCTAATGGTATACCAGTAAGAGTATTTTCGGAATACGCGGAAGAAATAGAACCATTTCTGTCAGATATATTTCGTAAATCTTTAGAGGGGAAAAAAGTACCTTCTGACTGGAAAATTGCGCAGGTGATTCCCGTTTTCAAGAAAGGCGATCGGAGAGATCCTAGGAATTATCGACCCATATCTCTAACATCTGTTTGCAGTAGAATTCTGGAGCATGTCATATGCTCTAATGTTATGAAGTTACTAGATGAAAACGAGCTGCTTACAGCATACCAACACGGTTTTCGGAAGAACCAATCATGTGAAACGCAACTGGCTCTATTTTCGCATGATGTAATGAAAGTTATTGATGCAGGATCACAAGTTGATGCTATTTTCTTGGATTTTCAGAAAGCTTTTGACTCTGTACCACACAACCGACTCTTAGCGAAGATCCGAGCGTACGGTATATCTGATCAGATTTGCGAATGGATACGCGATTTTCTAACTGGTCGGTCACAGTATGTCGTTGTAGCGGGGAAGCCTCTTCTAAACTAGATGTTACTTCTGGCGTTCCTCAATGAAGTGTAATACTACCACTTACTTTTCTTAATTTTTAGAAACGATCTCGGTGATAACGTTAATTGCAGGATGCAATTTTTTGCTGATGATGCACTTATTTATAAGGAAGTGAGGTGCTCTGACGATTGCTTACAAATTCAGCGCGATCTGGATGTTATTTCGGAATGGTGCCGTAAATGGCAGCTTACACTTAACTGTAAAAGTGCAAGGCAATGCACATAAGTAATAAAACGACCCCGCTTGCTCTGGAGTACAAAGTTAACAATTCAGTTGTTGACACTGTAGTATCTAGGCGTAACAGTACAAAGCAACATGAAATGGGACTTGCACGTAACTTCGGTTGTAGGCAAAGCTAATTCCAAACTACGATTCATAGGACGTATTTTGAGAAATTGTAATGCTCATACAAATAAAATAGCGTACAAAACACTGTTGTGGAATTTGGGATCCGTATCGCAAGGGATTGATTGACACATTAGAGAAAGTACAGAGAAGAGCCGCTCGATTCGTGACTGCTAGTTACAGTCCTTACGTAAGTGTCACAGAGCTGATTTGTGGGTTGGGCTGGGATTGTTTGGCGGACAGACGACGTCGTTTTCGTTTGAATTTGCTGGAGAATATGCGAAAATCTTTAAGTTACGAGTGCAACGAAATACTTCTTCCGCCAACCTATTTAGGTCGCAATGACAGGAGGGATAAGATTAGAGAAATAAGATGCTGTACTGTTTCATTTATGTATTCCTTCCTTCCTCGATCTGTTCGGGATTGGAATGCGCAGAATTAGGATTGGTGCTTAGCACCCTCTGCTACCCACAGTATTTGTGATTGGCAGAGTATAGATGTAGATGTAGATATAAATGTTAACCACAACTACAGACATGTATCAACTTACAAAGAATCGTGTAACTTTAGCATCACGTTGTAAAAGGAAGTAAAGATAACAATCCTGAAATGTATATAAGAATTGTAAAACCAGAAGATGACTGTATGGTCGGCACGAGCAAAGGCCAATAAAATAAAATAAGTAAAATAAATTAAATTTGCATCGCCTTGATATTAACCATTCATATGTATTTATTGTTAATAGTTACTTTTTTTTGCTACTTTGCGACGTTTTTCCACTTACATACCCTGTAAACACGCTTTGTATGAAATGTAGGTCCAGCCATTGGCCGGTAGCTTAGACCAGACAAACAAGTTAGTTTTGTGGTTCGATAAGAAGTCTAGCTCGTTTTGCAAGTCCGCCATTGATGTGAGTAACCCCGCAAACTATGGTTTAGTGGGCGCACCCACACTGGTTCGTAAAAAAATGTCCAAACTATTAGAGACAAGTTTGTCCAACGAGAGGCAGTATTGGTGACTTAAGAAAATAGAACCGACACTGGAAGGGAACCAATTTTGCCTTTTATTTCGGAGCATTCTTCAGGATACGTGCCACAGTTACGGATACGTGCCATGTTACCTGTTCCATTCGCCTGTCAAGTTAATGTTAGGCTGGTCTTGTGGCCAGTACTTGCAAATTAATTAGTAGAGTATTTGATATAGTTATGTTACATCAACATGGCCGGAATGAGGACACTGCTTGAGGCCCTTATTTCGCTACATTAGTCTTGGCGTAAACCTCTGACCGAAGTTGTTAAGGCCTCTATGGTTTAACAACGTCCGCAGAGACTTCGACGTGTTTGATGCTGCGACAACACTTATCGTTGTACACCTTGCTGCAGATATCTCCGAGCTCCACGGCAATTCTTCGAGAGAAGACCACCAGTGGGTAAACACAACGACCGTGGAACCAGCTGAACCATAATTTAATTTCCCCTTAACGTCATTGGTGCCCAATAATGAACATTCATGCTCCACCGTAAACGCATACCATGTAACATTTACGCCAAGTAAACAACATTACGCCCTGTAACGACCTTGAGAATACAGTCTTGCTCTAGTTTCTTGCATGGAGTACTACAATATAATTGACACAGTTACTGTGTTATTTGGAACTTGTTCAAATGATGTGCTTTTTATTTGCTTGGTATTGGAGATGCTATGCCGCTACAACACCGGTGTAAAGAATTGAGAAACACATTCCACAATGTAGTGTTGCCATGTGTTGACACATAACATGGTTGCCGTTGTTGACAGTATGACCCCTACATTAACAGGTTTATCTGAATCACTCTGCAGCTGGTAGAGGTGTTGTCATTGTGAAGCTAAGTTTCGCTGCTCGGATACTTGTCAGAATGGCCCAAGTTAGGCCCTAGCAGCGAGTTAGGCTGTCGCCGGCGAGGCAGATCCAATTAGCTGTCTGGTGCGGTGCGCCAGTTAGGTGGTGGATCCGCGGCCAACTTGGTCAGCCCTCCAGTGTGCGGCTGGCAGTTCCCGCCATGTACAGCTGCCTTCGACCTGTCTTCACCTCTCAGCAGCACAAAGTATTTCCATATCGCCTGCGCTGGGATCCGTCGTTAGCTTAGCAAATCGACAATGTTGCCTCTTTTATGTTACTTGCAGTTATTTGTGAAATTTAATGATGAATTTTATACACATGCAGTCTTCGTTTTACTTAATGTTTTGAGCAGTGGCGGCCGAAGTGATTTGCTCAGGTAGTGACAACACTGAAATTTTTCGACGGTTTACTGATCTTCATTACTGAAGTGAAAGGTGCCTGGAAAAACAGCTCAGAGTTGAGTAAGAATCTCGCAACATTGATTTGTAAAGTGTGAAAGTCTCATTACCTGCGTGTACTGCCTCATTAAAGAAATTATTTTGAATTAATCAATGATAAATGTTTTAAAATTCACGAGCTGACCTACAGGCAGCCCTGAGTTACCAAATAGGCACGACTACGCAGTAGTCTGGAACCCTGATTTTTGAAGGTTGCTCCAGAGATAACTTTTTTCCATTAAATAAAAATACTAAAAAATAAAGTAATTCAACATAAAACAATCAAAGTAATATGAAAAGAATGCAAATTAGTGCAAATTAGATTTTTTGATTTCATTGTGGTGTACGATAAATAAAAGTAATTACAAAATATCATAAATTGTAAAATTCGTTTGTTAATTGAATAAAAATATGATAAATTCAATTAGTCATCTGCAAAACCTTTTGTCTGTACTTATAAAATACAAATCATTATTTTCAAAAACAAATGGGCCAAATTATTTTTCTGTGCCTAGGGCCCCATACTTTCTTAATCCGGCACTGCCTTCGATGGCCACGACACCAGTGGAACACATTTCGCTTGAGAATCGTTTTCCTGTTACATTGTTATGTACAGTCATAATCTTATGTAATCATCCTTCAAAGGAACTAAGAAACAGAAATAATATTGCCTCCTAGCATTGACATAGCTTATAAGGTAGCGTTTCTAAATCTTTTTCAATCTGAGGACCAGTAAATTGTTAAAAATGTTGCAGACCACTAACTTGGATAGGCTTAATTTTACTATCTATATTATTGTTAACATCTGGCACATGTACCACTCTAACATAATAAACTAAAACCATGTTTTGAATTCGTACGAAAACACAGTTATGAAGCTGGATGTGAATTATTAAAGTCAATTACATATTAACCAGAGTCTTAATATTTACCAAATCAAATAAATAATAATGTTACTACATGCTGGACGCTACACTAGACCATCGGCCTACATGCACAAAATAAAACACGCTAGTCGGTACAACCTTTTATTTTTGTTTACTTCATCATTCTTATGTTACCAATCCTGCCACGTACCGCGACGCGGTTGCTCATACCTGTTTAAAACCCTGAGGAAACCGTCATTTACTTAATCTTTAGAAGAATGGCGCTCTTTCTGATGCCATCTGGAAATGAAAAGACCATCGTAGAAACAATGCTGTTCTATCCTCATCCTGGAAATGCCAAATTTTGCCACGGAAATTGAAATATTCAAGCTTTTAAAAAGTTGGCCTTATGGCCTCATACAGTACGAATATGGTATCAAAATTTACGATATTCTGCTCGTGCACCATCTGAACTATATTCACAGACCACCAGTGGTCCGCGAACCACAGGTTGAGAAGCACTGTTCCAGAGGATATTATTCGAATGTTACAAAAATGGCAGCTGTGCTGCGCTCTACCGACAGTATCGCTAATTTTTTCGAGCTCCACAGTGTCCCACAACCCACATATCTGCCCACTGCCCGGGACATAGTGCAGGGCAAGAAATAATTCAAAGCTCAGGTTATCGAAAAGTTTGGAAAGAAGATCATCGTTCAGCAGGATAATGCGTATCCGCATACTGCTCAAGGCACTAGCGAGGAGATCAGGACAGCTGGACGAGAAACTCTTTCACATTCTCCCTATAGTCCACATTTGGCATCCAACGGTAACCATGTTTTCAGGTCTGTCAAGGAAGAAATACGTCGCCAACGCTACTTGACTCTGGAGGATATACTGCAAGCAGTGCGACAGTGTCTGCGGCTCTGCTGGAACGGAGTTCAGTCGTAAGGGGATTTTCAAACTTGCAGAATGATGGAAAAAATATGTGCAAAAATTGGAAAAATGTTGAAAACTGAAAGAAAAGTCTGTAGATTGAGATGATGTACTTGGTTTGGCTTAAAGACAAAAATCATGATTGTTAAAAAATGTTGCTCGCGACTTGTAGTATGATCCTCATAATTAGCGTCTAAGCCCGAAAAAAATTTCAGTTTGAATGCTCCCTTCTGGCAATTAATTCGTTCGCAGTTGCTTAACTAAACAGAATTCTTATAAATAACGCTCCTGTCTTTGTTTTGTAAAGATTTAATATCGTATTTAATTCGGTTCAATACTGGTTTCATAATGGAATCCTCTTCATAAATAAATTGCAGATTTATACGAAATATATATCTATCTTATTTTATATGAAAGGGAAAAAACATTCAGCTACCACCTAAAACATGAATACATCAGATAATTATTTGTTTGCTACAATAGCCAAATGTATAGATTTATTTCTATCGTAGAAATACAAGGAATATTTCTGATTACAACAGCCCAAAATGAACTTGAGACTTCCTGTTAAACATTATATTACTTTCCAGTTTCACTAAAAGTTTCGTAGAGACGTGTGTCATCTGTTCGAACCCCGTCCTGAACACACATAGCTCGTGATGCACTCAACCACAAACCCTAAAAACGACATTTCAGTTCGCTCCAGCAGTCTCCTCAAAGTGCCTTGTTTTTTTTTTTCCGCCTGAGTGAAAGCATCTAACGTCTCATTGCCACTCATCACGTATCCGATCCGATGGTTGGGTGGACGTTCACGTAAGAGGTACACATAGCCCCGTATTAGAGGTAGGGTGGCAGTTCCTTTCCTCCTTACCTAACCAAACTCGGTAACCCTACCAAGTAAATGAGACCTAAAAGAATCCGAACCAAGGAAGGTTTCAAGGAAGCAGTATTGCAGATTACACAATAAGCTGTGCCAAAGATGAAGTAAATCCTAGCCAAAACAGAGATTTTAACTAGGATCTTACGGGCTCTAGTCAGACACCTTAACCACTAGACCACCAGGTTACTACGTCAAAATTATTACAGTTAAATTAACTGACTAATGGATACATGGTTTTGAGGCAAATTATTTGATAGAAACAATTACTTGTATACAGATACTAAATTAATTTATATATATAAAAAAAAAACCATATGATGATGAAGTACACATTTGTATTTGGAACAAGGAATACAACTGTACGATTACCGTCATCAGACACGTGCTAACATAGCTAAATGATGAAATGTTTGTTTAGTTTCCAGATGAATACACACCAATGGATACAGGAGCAGCAGTCTGCCTTAAGAACGATGAAGTGTTCTGAGTCGATTGTGATGTGGTAATTCTACTTCTGACAGATATATTGGGGAGGTGGCTGGTGACTGTCTGACTAATTGTCCACACTTGTCTCTTTACAGCTAACAGTTCTCCCTGATAACCGGCTTGGCAAGAGAGGCAGGACTACTAGGCGGATCAGGAGAGATCGTGCCGAACACTGTATTATGCTGTGTTGTGCTTAAACATAGCATCCGTTGCTTGTTAATTCACTGAGGGGATCTCTGCTTCTGACTTCCTCCCACACCAATTGCAATGATGAGCCGGCTTAGAAACCCACGCTCTATTACCTGTTGCCTATATATGGCTTTCAGGCATACATACTAGTGTACCCTACGGTAAATTAATTATACTACACTTTGCACCTGTTATCTGTGCATACTGTAAACATCTACACAAGTCCTGCTGCATTCGTTTTTTTTTGTTTTTTTTCTTTTTCTTTTAACTGCTTAACGTCTCTTAACAGCGAAGTCTTTAGTGACGGGAAAGAAGGGGGGCAAGGAATGGGAAGGAATTCGGCCATGGCCTTTTCAAGGAAGCATCCCGGCATTCATCTGGAGTGATTTGGGGAAACCATGGAAAACCCAAATCTGGATGCCCGGACGGGGATTCGAACCGCCGTCCTCCCAAATGCG
The DNA here is from genome assembly GCA_031002005.1 of Vandiemenella viatica. Lineage (NCBI taxonomy): Eukaryota > Metazoa > Arthropoda > Insecta > Orthoptera > Morabidae > Vandiemenella > Vandiemenella viatica. The sequence goes on from CM061919.1 coordinate 14,031,595, forward strand.
AGGCCAGAATGCTAACCGTTACATCACCACGCTTGGTTTGCTGCTGCATTCGTGAGCAAATGCCGAGCGGAAGTAATTACTTCCACATGAGATATGTAACTAAATTCCCTGGAATGTTATAACAATGATACCAATTTAAGAGTGCAGTTAAGTTTAACATACTGAGACATCAAGTAATGAAACTTGCTATTTACGCTCAATTACAACGAAACATTTATTCATAAACAAGGGAATTGCGTGGATCCCGAATAACGAGGCATCCTAGCGATTTCACGTGAACAAAGCAAAGCATTGCCAGATATAAAGGTTAGTTTTAAGGCCTGTAAAATTCCTGCCGAGACCAGGAATCGAACCTTGTAGATAAACATGAGTCGATCTAAGTATGCCTGGATGTTTGATACATGGGAGTAGCAAAGACCGAGTCACAGAATTTCTTACCAGCTGCACAGTGTGCCTCTATCGAAGCTGCCTAACCTAACCTAGTAGTCCTTCCAGGTAACAGAAGTACGGTATATATCAGAACCACGGAGTGTCCTAGGATGCTCACATTAACAAAGTGAAGATTATTCTAAGTTGCAGGTTAGTTTTAAGACTCGTAAACATTTCAGCCGAGACCAGGATACGAATCGAGGACCTTCCATACCAGAGTCAAATACCACTCTCCTTGGCTGTAATGGCAGTTTATGACAAATGCTATAATTACTCGCATGCAACTGAATTGTTAAGCGAGGCGTAGTTTTAAGATCGAAGGATGTCATTAATTCGTTAACGCCAGACAAAGAGTGGCAGCAGACAGATAGCCCAGGACATTCAAGGACAGTGCGGTAACTTTAGCCGTGGCTTTTTGATGTATGTAAGTTTATAAAGCCATTTAAATATGGTATTGCTTCGAAACGCGTTTTTATTTACGGACGCTGAGGAACCTCCCCAAAATGGACAGGCATTTTCAGCCAATCACTAACGTGATTCATAAGTACAGTAGCAATTGTCTATTCTCTGTTACAAGTGGAACAATTTGAGAAGCTAGATCTATGGTTCGATTGCAAGACTGGCCAACTTCGACAATTCCATCGAATACCAGACAAACGCAGCAGATCTTTCGCATCAGATAGAATGAAGAGGATTACTTCTTTGCGTTCGGCTACGAAAAGACTTCGCAGAATAACCAGCCTGGGCATTCGGTGATTCCGTAGACAAGTGTCACACTCCGGAGTCCATATTGATCTGTAGTTCCGGCCACAACAGAAGCAAACTGCGGGGCAAATAGAAAATCTGTCACCAGGACGTTAGATGACACATTATTGATTTTTCATTTTATCTTATCTTTGAATCGCTAGGGAAAGCGACGAGCAGCAGTTCGATCACATTTCAGAGACGTGTGAATTTATCCTAACGCCTTGACAATATCTGATGGATTATATTTGTTAAGCCGACCCATTGCATAAGAAAAGCAACCTGTTAGTCCGGTACTCTCTCTCTCTCTTGCATTTTTGACGATTCCTCCTTCACTGGTAAATAATTGTCGACGGATACCCATGCCATCAGTACCATGGACGAAATAAACTAGTTCATGAAGGGTACCCCAATTGCTTCTTTCCCTCGTGCATGCGTTAGTGATCTAAATATTGGCAATTGAACCCTAACATTATAGAAATGTAGTTGGTATTTGTATAACATAATCAAACAAATCAGCGCTACGTAGCATAGCGGTGAACATGGAAATTATAAATTGAAGGTATCGAATGTTACATCATTTCTGTTTCTGTAAACAACGGTGGGTGCGATTTAAGCCTCCATAGCAAAAAGAATATAGTGAGGGATAAAAAAGCATTAAATGAAACTATCACCCAGTTTTGCCGTGCATATCTGGCAGTTAAGATACCGGCAAGTAGAGTTTGTAAGAAAAGGTAACAGTAATGAACGAAACAATAGCGAAACGTCAAAATGTTAAAAATACGATGCAGTTGTCGAAAAATTAAATAAATATTCAAAGCACTAGAGACTCTAGAGCTTTCAATATGAGTGTAACATGTAATATCATATCTGTATTATTTTACTGAGACGTTTTAGACACGATTAAAATAATAATATCTTCTCATCCTTAATATATGACAAAGATTTTTGTGTTAGGGGGGAAATGATTAATGAATACTCTGCGATTCTAATTCAGCATTAAACCTTAGCTACTATTTTGACTGCATGAACCAAGCGGAATGATATGCACTTTGTAACTCTGTCAGTAAGCCTGAACGAATTACCTCTAATGTCATGTTGTCGGTAAACAGCTGCTCGAAGCACCTTTCGGCAAGTCCTTTTGATCCTGCCGTCAATCATGTTCCAGTTAACCAGCTGCCAAATCAATAACTACTTTCTCATGCGGGTGTGTCTGCGGCGGGAGTAGTTTACGTCGCGATACATCACGTCACACCGTGACGTAGTGCTTATTAAAGTTTCTTAAATAACTGATAGCTAAATTCCTCTTGCCTTTTGCTGTGACAAGAAGGTTTTGTTTTCATTCTGGTCCAGGCAGAATTTCAATCTAACCACAATCTCCGTTAATATTGTCGCTACAAAATCAAAGCCTCAATCACAGGCGCATTGATACATTAATTTTATCTTAAGTTATTGATGTGTATCGCGACGTAAACTTGAACTTCTGCGGCCCATGTGTATGCGTTCGCGTCCAGTTCTGCCTCATTACATTATGAAACACGCCACAATCAATATCATTTATTATTTTTCCCGCCGTTGTGGAGCCTAACAAACGCAAAACATTTTTTCTTGGTTATGAAATTTATATATTCTATTATTTAACTATTTATACGAATGTAACGCAGTGTGATAGATTCATATTGGAGGCAGACGTTCTTTTGTTTCCATGTTTCTCAGCATAATTCAATTTATGAGTAAAGAAAACATAAACAATTTTTTTTCTTGCAGAGGAAAGCGAAAGAAGCAGGGTACAGTTATAATCACGAAAATATTGTAAATTGCTCAGTGTCCACCAAAATAATTTTGCTGTTTTGGAGGTAAGATTTATTTTTAAAGGAAAAATTTCTTGTGTTCCTTACTTTACATAGGTAAACAAATTATGTTTGTCGTCTCGTTGTTTCTAATTCGTTTCATTTGATTTGACAGTGTTAAAAATTCTATTCGCCTATGTACTGTATGAAATTATTAATTCTGGTGAATTTTCAACACCCTGTTATTGATTAATAAAAATAAAAATGATTGTCAGTTAACACCGTTACGTAGTAGGCTTTTAGAAAGATACAAAACATTTCACGGTCAACAGGCTGAAAAAAAAAGATGTTACTTTGGCTGAAACGTAAGTATCTTGGAAAGTTCGATGTTTATAGTTATGACTAGCTTCGAGCCCGTCAAAAATGACGGTTTGAACGCAATATTCTGGCAGTTCATTTTTTTACAGTTGGTTAATTATACTATTACATATTGCTAATGGCCTTGATTTTGCAATGTTCTACATATTTCATTTGCAGTTCACATAGCCATACAGTAGTAACTTCTACTGAATTAATGACGCCAGAAGTAAAAAACCAATGAAATTAAACCAAATTAGGAATCTCAAAAACTTTTGCTATCTAAATAATATCAGTTTTATTCCTGGTCCAGGCACAATTCAGCACGTTAAATGTGGAACTACTTCCACCCGCATTAATTAATACCTTTAGTAACATGACGCTTATGAAAGCAGTTTAATTGGTTGTAAAACTAATTTCAGAGTGAATTATGATGTAATAAAATGTGTCAGATGCGATTCTGGTCAACTTAACCACAACCTCCACTAATTTTGCGTTCGAAAATCATAGTTTCTTTTACCCTCATATGAATAATGATGTGTATCACCTATGGTGGTAGTAGGAATTAATTCAGGAATAGCTTGTAAGGAAAAATGAATAACGATCGGGTCTACTGGAGATCGTGATTCTGACAAAATAACATTCAGTAATGACGTCATTATACTGCTGTAGTCAATCGCAAGAATATTATTTTCAAACGGTAATTCCGTTGTAATAGAGCCTGTACCATTATTTTCAAGCAGGAATTAGGTTGTATTACAGCCTGGACTGGCATAATACAGTTAAATGTATTTCGGAAAGTATTTCTAGAGGGGTCTTGCGTTTTACCAATCGCGATCTCTAGTAGTCACAATTTATTTAATTTACTTTATTTTACTTTAAATGACGGATAGTATGATAACAAAAACGGATAATCGAGAACAAATATCACTAAAGAAATTTCAGTAAAATATGCAAAAAGGAAACAAAAAGTAATAAATAAACTTTAATCAAGCAGCAACATTAGCAAAAGTTTTAATTAAATTAAGATTGAGCATAGGCCGGAATGAGATTTGGAATTTACCAATAGCAGAGACTTTGCGGTTGCGTCTTTATTATACTGTGTAATCTCTAATATCACTGCTCGCTACTATTTGGCTGCAAGAATATCGTTGTACAATTGACATTTATAAATTGAGCTGATAAACAGGTTATCTTAAATCTCATTTAATAGCTAACACGTTTATCAAATACTAAGGGTATCTATCATCTATGACGGTAGTAAGAATTTATTCTGGAAAATCTTGTAAGGAAAACAATCATTTTTAATTATATCTTTCGTTGTATGACTATGTTACTCTGGTTAGATTATAAGAGCACTTGGTTAGGATTTGACAAAAATAAATGCATTTTACGTTAGATGACGGAGACTATAATTTAGAAAACGAATAAGTGTTTTTTATTTAACTGATACATTACGCGATTACGTATGTACAATTCTCTGAGTTTTTAATAAACATCATTGTTTCTTATCATGTGCCAAAAAAATTCTTAGGTTACGGTTTAAATTACTGCTTACAACTGAGGCAGATAAAATAGCGTAAATATTGAAAATCCTTCTCCTTACATTAATTTCTGCATCTGTTTGTCGTAGATAAATAAAAAGCAATATGTAAATTTAAGCGAACGTACTAATTGTAACTTTGTGACATATAATTGCCTCGCATTAATTTTTTTTTTCTCTGCTCTCCGTATTTTTAATACCTCTGCTCACTGCTATTTTGCAGCAAAATATTATTGTTGAATTCATGGAGGTAAGAAATACATGGAGACGACGCATGAGATCTTCACCACGCATTGAAATGACGCCGGGCGGAGAAGGAGTGGGGGGGGGGGGGGGTTATGCCGCATGCATACAGACACGGGGTATACGTACAAAAACCTCAAGGGTTCTCTAGGATAAACGTAACGCCGCAATCTGGTGAGGGATTATTATGTAACTTGATGAGACAAATAAAAAATGAAGAATATATATTTTTTTTTTTGATATCCTGCCTAGTTTCCGTGTCATTCTGTCTCTAATGTGAGATGTTTTCGGTTGAAATGCAGAAGAAAAAATTGTTCTAAGTCAAATTTGATGATGAATTCTTATTTAAAAAAACGAGACAAATAAAAAATAAAGAATAAAAATTTTCGATGTCTCGCCTAGTTCTCGAGATATAATGTATCAAAAGTGAGTTGAAATGCAGAAGAATAATTTCACAAAAGTCAAATTTGATATTCGATTCTTATGTAACACGACGAAATCGAAAATAAAGAATATAATTTTTCGATATCTTGCTTAGTTTTCTGGATATACTGTCTTAAAATTGGGGGGGGGGTTGTGTTGATATGCGGCCTGGACCAAAAATTAATTCTGCCAAAGCCACAATGAGTTACATGGCGGATATGCAGAGTGGATATTTCAGTTTTATTACTACCACTTGTGGTTAGGTTGAAATGAGGCTTAGACCAGAATAAAAATAGTTATCTGGTTACCACACATCGTAAGCTTAATTGGGAATAGCTGGAAGTAGTTTACATCGCGATACACGTTTTGTCACTAACATGATTCTCATGAAATTACTAACAACAATAGATAAATTTTTTGGCCCCTTTATGTGCAACTACAAAACCATTCTGGTACAGACTGCATTTAGACCTAACCACAATCTCCACTAAATTGCCGCTACAGAATCAAACTATGTAGACACATCCACACACGCGTATTTGAATTGCAAACTGCAGTTTGCGTAACAACATCGTTTGCTTCATCAAGATTCCTAGATGGCATAAGATGGCATTATAAAATACTTAGACACATTAGAAAATGAAATAATCACAGCATCAAACACAATGTGAACTTTGCATTTGTATGGATTCGCAATATGGCTGCCGCCGCCACCGCGCATGCGCAGTATCAGCCAAGAGTTTAGAAGCGGCGTCACAGATTTAACGTCATTTCTCCTCCATATATTTCCTTCCTCCATGGTTGAATTGGGTGTATCACATCGCTTATACAGTAAATAGTCATATCATCGATGATTTAAATCTAATAAAAATGTTATCTTAAATCTCTTTTAATAGCTAACACATTTATCAAAAACTAAGGGTATCATATATAATGGTAGTAGGAATTTATTATGGAAAAGCTTATAAGGGGAAACGAATAAGTCATCTTTAATTATATCTTTCGTTATATGAATATGTTACTCTGGTTAGATTATCAGAGTATTTGGTTAGGATTTTAAAATAAATAAAAGCATTTCACTTTCGATGACGGAGACTATAATTTCGAAAATGGATAACTGTTATTTATTTGACTAATACATTTCGCATAACGTACGTTTCTCCTAGTTTTTAATAAACTTCATTGTTTCTTACTGTCTGCCGAAAAAATTCTTAGGTTATGGTTTAACCTAGAACTTATAACTGATACAGATAAAATAGCGTAAATATTGAATCTCCTTTTATGAATTTCTGCGTCTAGCTGTGTAAATAAACGAAGAGCAAGATGATGGATGGAATGTAATATGGTGGCTGTTGATTGGCGAGTGAAGGCTGGCACGTTACTGTTCTCTAGCCAATAGCTATAGTAGCTATAGACGACGTACCCAGACTCCAGATTAGCGTTTTATATAATAGGATACATTAATAGAAGCTTTATTAACACCATTAATTACCAATTTTGATTGAGAATAAAATTCCAAATAAATTTTAAATGCAATTATTATTATCATTTTTTTCAATTACATGGCCACCTTCTTATCAAGGAGAATTGAATCTTTATGAAAATTTTATACAGAAATAACGAATGCTCATTGCTTAGTGGCCAATCTTTATGTCATTAACTGTTTCCAAAGTCAACAATTATTATTAATATTAAAAATACTTTTTGTGGTCGATTTGGGCCATACCTCTTTGGTACATCGTTTACAAATAAATTATACGATTTTTGACACTAAACTATATGATGGTAACATGTACGAATTCATGAAAGGTAGTCTGACCCCAGGCCAAGGATGCATTAGCCGAAGTTATAACCTTTTGTGCAGGTAGGCCCATACAAACGTGCTCGCAGCCTCAGGCGGATTTTTCTGTTGAGTGACATTTGGTCTTGTTAGCGAAATATTCACAAAGGGAACAATGTTTCCGAGCCCACGAAAAGCTTTCAACGGGACTGACCTATTGCGCTGACTCGGAACAACAAGCATAAGAATCTTATCTCATAATATTATAAATGAGAAAGTTTGAACGGATAAACATTTGGACCATTTGCTACAATCATATAGTCTTGGTAGTAATATAGGATAATTTTTGTCTCGAAAAATTGAATAGTTCCTTTGGAAATTGACATCATCAATTTTCATTTCGCCAAAAGCAAAGAGGTTATTACTTTGTAGACGGTACTGTCAAGTTTATTCTTTGTTTCTTACTTTTTTCAGTGATCAGTGCAAGAACCTTATGACATGTCCATAGGTGTGATCAGTTTAAAAGCGCAAAAGTGGATACATTTGATCAACTAATGGTTTCGGAGCAGGAAATATAAATCAGTTCTTAACATTAACATTTTTTTGTAACTGTATGTACTTAGTTTCTGGTAATTTACACGTAGACATACAAATCTATTGGCAGATTGTGAATTGGAAAATGATAGATTATATTTACGTTTCCTGAATGTTATTAAATTAGAAAAAATAATACCCGTGTTGCTATCTGTTAGCACATTGAAAAGTTGAAGGTTCTTTCCTTACCCAGACCATTTAATATCTTTGCATCTATTATAGTAAATCAACCCCAACCCATGTACTGTAGTAATTGGTCCAGAGACATTAATTTCCTTTGACTGATTGAGCAACCAAAAGAAAACTATGATGTTATTATCAAAGCTCATAATAAGGAAACAATCGGTTTCTACTATCATATGCCAATATTATTAATATTATTTTTTTCAAGCAGAATTATTTGATCGAAGCGATATATCGACGAAACTAAACCAATATCGAGAAAGGAAAAAAAATAGTATTTTTAAGACGTGATGGGCAAACGTAATTCAAATCTTTCAGTGAAACGTGTAACGATAGGCTGTGAAATTAATCGAAGAACACAACTGTAAAACAATTAATTTGTATATAAGAACGAAGTCTTTCTCGGCGTTGAGAATCTATAAACTGCTCTCGGGTGACTAGCCGAGTCAAGAGTGCGTTGCTACACGATATTTCGGCGACTGGATACATTGCCGCCATCTTCTGGTGAAGATGGCGGCAATGAATCTAGTCGTCGAAATATCGTGTAGCAACGCACTCTTGACTCGGCTAGTCACCAGAGAGCAGTTTATACAATTAATTTGTACTTTAACAAGTAAATTTCGATTTTAAAGTACAATTGGTTGTTCTATAATAAGTTAAATATTATGGTAATTGGTTTTTTGCTATAATTATTTTTTATTATTACACTAGCCCCAAAGCCAGCAAAAATATAAAGTAAAGCTCATTTTAATTTATCGTCCCTTGTGCTGTAGCAAAAATCTTCAGTTGTCCACTGGGTCCAGGTTGCATCTCAGATAAACCACAATCTCCACTAATATTGCTGCTAGAAAAGCAAAGCTCCAATCACGCGCGAATTAATACATTCCCTGTATGTCATGTCAGTGTCATCATGCATCGCGATATACACTTGATCCGAAATCGTCAAAGATTATTACACTTTTCTTTCTTAATACCTGTGATGAAGATCGATATTTTAAAGGCTGAGACAGCTTAGATCGGCTGAAATAATGACCCCAGTAAAATCGAAGGATGCTAAAAATAAATCTTAACAACTTACGCTATGCCACGTAATATTTAATTGTGGTTTAAGCTACATATATCGCGATCAATTTGGAATTTCTTTCATTCAAACCATGTAATAATATCAGTAAAAAAAAAAAAAAAAAAAAACCTGATAATTAATATGCCAATTTATACGAAATAAATACTTTTCCTTCAGTGTTCTGACAATTCATGTCTTAGCAATTGCTTAGCTAAATAGAATTGTTATATAAAATTCAATGTAACTCCTCGTGCCTTGCGCTGTAGCAAAAGGTTTCCGTTATCATCCGGGTCCAGGTTGTATTTCAACATAACCACGTATTATGATAAACTTACCGCCAGAAGAACAATACTTCAATCTCACGCATATTAATACATGAACTGTATCGCGTTTTAGTGGCAATAATGCATAGCGATATAAATTTGATCAAAAACCTTCAAGGGTTTTTACACATTTCTTTTTTGTTATCCGTGATTCAGACAGATATTAAAACGTTTGAATGGTTACGCAGTTGCTAAAATAATAGGCTCAGTAATATTACACAGTGAAAGCAAAGGAAATTAAAATTAATCGAATAAACTTACATTATGCCACGCTTATATTTGTTTTAAGTTTAGTGTAAGATGCACAGTGTGCAACTATTTCCTTTCAAAAAAATCAATAATTTCAACAATAGAACACTGTTTAAATTATTTTTTAAAAAAATATTCTTGCCCTCTGCCGTAACGTCAAACGCCAGTTGTAATTCTGATCCATGCTAAGTAACAATGTAACCAAAACTTTCACTACATTGATGCTCGAAATACAAAGGTTTTATCTTACATATCTATGGACAAAGAATTTAAAGAATACTTCTACATATCAAAAGAATATTATGTAAATACAAGTATCTAACGATTTATATGTCGATTTTAACGCAATACATACTTTTATTTCAGTGTTCTGTAAGTTAATTTGTTCGCGGATGGTTGGAAATGTTATTAAATAACGGGCATTACCAAGAATAATGGCGTAAAGCGTGACGTAATTGCGCGATGTCATAAAACTATGTCATGCCGTGACAGACGACGTCATAGCTGACACAGTTGCTTATTATAATATTAGATGTGAAATTTATCAGTATTAATATTATCATCATTAAATAAAAGTTATAATATAACATACTTTTAAGCCGACGAAGTCGCGGGTTCGTGCAACGTGAAATATCTGTTAGATCAAGGACTCTTAATGCTGAGATACATTGCGACTTGGACACCTCGAAGTGCAGGGAAAGAACGTTTTTCAAGGAACTGCGGCATCACATGTTTGTGAGCATCTAATGAAATAGAAACGATTGAATGAAGAGAGTGGAACAGAATTAATAAGTTCTAAGCAATTAAGAGTGTTTATAAGTATTATTAAATTCTGTTTACTTTCTAGGCAAATCCTCAAAGGAGGTCGTTTCCGGTTCGCCTGGATTGGTGAAAGAGGTGATACCATTAAGCTTGCTGCAAATGAGTAGCGAAACTGAATCCTTACTCACATGCATTACGGCGCCGTTGTCGGAGGAAGATACGAGTCGCCTGCTAATATGGCAGTGATGGACAGAGTTCGTTGTGAGCCAACTTCGTTCTTATTCCACAAACATCATCTTGGTAATACTAAAGACTTCTACCTACTGCAAAACAAAATCTAAAAATTTGGGCACCAAATAGCTCCCTGTTGATTAACATCAGGTGGTAAGAATTTTCTTTTTCTGTTTATTTTGCACTGAGATAATGCCATTTGTAAATAACCTGCTAATTGCATGTCAATTGTTCTTGTCAATTCGTTTGATTATTGATACTTTAAATAAATCTGATTGAAGTATGAACATCATACGTTTATAAACATTTTATAAAATTGTTGAATTAATTTTCGTTTTTAATTTCGTGTGGAAACATCACGCCCATCTTGTGTTGCTTATTATTTTCATTGATATAGGTATCAATAGGATTTTATTTCAATTATGAACTATTTTCCAGGGCAGTCAACATTGTTCCAAGACATCGATCGCCAGTTTTGGGAAATATTACAAAAAAATAGACATGGCCGACCATTGATACATGAAATGAATTGCAAATTATGTTAGAGCGACGCGATGTATCGATAAACACAAGAGGAATAGCTTGTCGTTTAGATACAAACCTGTGGTCCGTGGTTAACGAATTATTATCAAATAGCAGTTACCAGCGACTTCGGGCGCTTAAAAGTGTATTACAGTATAAGAGTTTTGGCTATTGTTCTAAGTACGTCTAACAGGAAAAGTGTACTTAAAAACTGGTAAATAGATTTTTTAAAAAAAGGTATAAAACATACGGTTACTCACATTACTCATTTAGCGGTAATAGACGTCTCGAATTGATTCTGGTGTCATTATTGCAGTCAGCCACAATCTGCTCTGCAGCATGTAATATTAGTAGTCAATGGGGTCCAGGCTGCATTTCAACCTAACCACAACCTTCGCTAATACATCTGCTTGAAAGTCAGCCAGTGAATCGCATGCTGAAAAGCACATTCACCGTAATGATGGCAGTTACACATTATCTAATACCGCAAGTAACACGGTGATTTGCATTTTATTACTTCTGTCTTACCAGTTTTATCGGCTTCACGTACACTTTTTCTTAAATAATAATGCCTAAATATTATGTCAATCATATTTTCACCCCGAAAGAACTTTTTAACATCCTGTAACAAAAACAGGAATTACATGATATATAACCTCCATTAAATGAATCAATTTTGTAAAAAAAAAAGTAGAAATTTACTTCTTGAAGTACCAGTTCATCGTATTTACATTGTGGTATTTGATTAATTTCATAGTCTTAGCTTTACTACATTTTTTTGATTATTTGATTTACGTTTGGCAATCAGGTCTTAAAATTACTTTTTTAAATGACTTCATTTCCTCTTTGGATATTTTTTTTTGTCGATATGTCACCTCGATCAATTAATTCTGCTTTGAAATTTGCGTAATGAAGTAGTAAGGTATTTTTTTCTTTATTATGTTATTTGATGACATTATTATTCGCAATATTTCAAAGGAAATTAACGTCTCTGGGCCAATTACTACGCTAGATAGTTTCAGGTTTATTTTTGTACCAAAATGTACTTAAGTTTCACAGAGTGTAATGCTCATTAAAGGTGAGCACTTAGGTAGGCAGTATAATCATATGATTTTTCCATTGCCTTAATGTTAATTTCTACAAGTAAGTTTAATTTGGTTACACTGTGGAGTGGTTTAGCGGGCGAGTCTGATCTGACGGTACCCGTGTGAAGGGTTTAATTGTATGAATTATGACTGTATGTGTATAAGTGGATCACGTTTGCCTTTATTAAGAGACGTATGAGTCAGTGTTCTGTGTGATTCAGACAAGAGTTAGCAGTGTTACCCGTGTGATGTAGCCACAGCAAAGACGTTGGTTGGTCTGGACCCTAGAATATTTGGTTGCCAATTCCCAGCAGTAAATGCTTTTATTGGTTACTCTGTTGGAGAGCTCTGTGAACGACACCGTCAGGGATGTAACCGTGGATGGCTTTAGCCCTCAAAAGATGGCCAACTGGAGGCTGGAGTTTCACTTAACAAATTTCAGCACCAAAAATGCAGACAAATGAGAAATCGTTTCGCCTCTAGGAACGAACAGCTTGACTAGAGTTTTAAGTGGTGGGGGTGAACGTCTAGCATAATAAAATCAGTTCCCGCTTGGTTTTACCAAACTGATAACATATTTGTTAATGTATCGAGTAATAGAGACGGAAATAGACTGCTCCTGGAGTAAAGAGAGTTCACATGACGGCGGAGACACTCTGTTCCCGAATCTGGTCGTGGGTCGCCGTTCACTGTGCGACTGCACCTCGCAGCATGGAGTCGTACATGTGCTGACGGCAGACGTTACAAGCACCTGATCGGAACAACGGAGGAGGCGGCGTCACCCCGCCGAACCCGCCATCGCCTACAGGCTAATCTACTCATTGCATCACTGCTACTGTCACCAAAAAACAAACAAGCTCCAAGCGATCTCCACAACTCAGAACTGTAACTTAGATTGTCTCTGATGAAACAACTATCGATTCATTAAGTAATTGTTTTCAATAAATGAAGTAATGGTTTCCGTTTCGTGGATGGATAAAGATTATAATAAAGCCAATTTAAGTTTTCCTTTTTTCGTTCGTAATTGCTTTGTAATTTATAACAGTGCCTCGTTTAATGTGAAAGGTCTGTCTGGCTACAGATCCACACCCACTGTTATTTCATTAATTAATTTAATGTACTTATTAAAGGCGTAAATTACAAGAAACACCCTTTTGTGATACTTCAGTACGAAAGAGTACTTATTCGACAGTAATTTGGCACTTGCCTTGTAAAGATTCGCTACACACTAAAAACAGTTGATCGGTTAGTCAAATGAGCAACACTAAAAAAATATATATATAAACAAAAAACACAACTATAAATCTTTAATTTCCAGCTAATTATTATTATTATTACTCCGTAATTCACTAAAGTGTGTGGCCGAGGGTGCATTGCACCAATCCGAAAGGGTGATAGTTTGAAAGGATTATACGGGATGTGGCAGGAGGCGCCCATGGGCTATTGTGAGGAACCATCCCAGCATTCGCATGGAGTGATCTGGGGAAACCATGGAAAACCCAGATCAGGATGGCCGGAGCGCTTTAGCGAAAGCTACTCCTGTCGGATTTTAATTTTACTCGGCCGGTAAATACTTTCTATTCCATTCCCTAATCGCTCGTGGGAAAAATGAGTACAGAAATGAATCGGTTCTAGCCCTGATTTCTCTTATCTTATATCCGCGGTCATTCCAAGATATGAATGTTGCTGGTAGCAATATTTCCTGACTGTCATTCCGAAATACGTCAGTCGTGAATTTTTGAATTAGCTTCTGTCGAGAGCAACGCCTTCGGTGTTCCAGGTCTTCCCAACCTAGCTCCTTCAACATCGCACTCCAACTATATATACCTGTCACGAATCGGGCGGCTCTTCTTTGGACTTTCTCTAACGCCTCCAATAAAACCTTTTGATGGGGGACCCCATACAGAACAACAATATTCTAAGTGAGGACGTACTAGTGACTTGTATACAATCGATTTAACTTCCGGAGTGCATTGATTTAAATTACGACCTAGAAATCTGAGCATACGATTTGCTTTACCCGTTACATTCTCTATATGCTCATTCGACGACAAATTATTACGAAATGTTACCCCTAGGTATTTAGCGGAATCTACCGTTCTAAGGACAGTATCATTAATTGTATATTCATAGTTAACTGGTGTCACCTATTTACCTACACGCATGACTTGGCACTTTTTAGCGTTTAACTCCAACAGCCAATCTTAACACCACGCAATTATTTTCATAATATCGTCTGGTAACAAAGCGCAGTCGTCCTGGGTTTTGATTTCACGATAAATAATAGCATCATCGGCAAATAATCTTTTCATCCCCCTTATTATGTATATGAGAAACAAAAGAGGCCCTATCACGCTTCCCTGGGATACCCCAGACCTCATTTCGGTACGTGATGAACGCTCACCGTCGAGAACTACACACTGTGTTCTGCCCTTTAGAAAGTCTGAAAACCAGTCGCATATTTGTCTAGATATAACCACGAAGTTTCCTAAGTAACCTAGTGTGAGGCGCAGTGTCGAAAGCTTTTTTAAAATCTAATAGAACTAAATCAACCTGGGATTGCTCATCTATAATTCGGCATAAGTCGTGAATTAGAAGTGCAAGTTGTGTTTCTCAGCTTCAGCCTTTTCTGAATCCATGTTGATTTGGGTTTAAAAGATCACCTTCATCCAAGAACCGCATGACATTTGAATAGATGATATGTTCTAAAATCCTGCAAAATATTGAAGTTAATGAGATCGGCCTATAATTCTGAGGATCATTAACATTCCCATTTTTAAACATTGGACTTACGTTTGCGGTCTTCCATTCGGCTTGTATTTTTCCTTGATCCAAGGAGACGGTATATAATTTCATCAAATATGGTGCAATTTCCTTTGCGTACCTTGAGTAGAATCTTGTAGGAATACCGTCTGGTCCGGGAGCCTTATTGGTTTTTACATTCATAAGCAGTTTAGTTATTCCCTCGATATCAAGAACGAGATCATTCATAATTTTGTCGGTACGATTGATAAATATCGGAATCTCCTCTGAGTTTTCTATCGTGAAAGCTTTTTTAAATATATAATTCAAAATTTCTGTTTTCTCTACGCTTGTTTCTGATAATTCACCATTTTCCTTAATCAGCGACGGCATAACCTTACCAGAGCCTCTTATTGCTTTGATATACGACCAGAACTTTTTTGGATTAGTAATTTAGGTACAATTTTAATCTTAAATAATAGAATTAATCCATCTAAATCTTTTTTTCTCTTATTCCATCTACTTTGTCACTATTGACTCTAATAAATATTTAATTTGTTATTTCCATTGGCTACAGCAAAAGTTTTATTTTATTTTACAATAATACCCTTCATACATTGTTGAAATTATTGTTTAAGTTTCCGTAAAATTGATTTTAAATGTGTTGGCCCAATTGGCTAATTCTAGCACAGTTATAAACTAACCCTGTTAATTTTTCGCTGTTTCTTTCAACTCTCACTGTTAGCTTTGCTGTTCTTGTTATTTTAAAATGTTTTTATTAACTCGCTTTGGGCTTTGTCTGTTCGGGTGAAAGTTGTACGGGAAATTTGATTATTCGGAAAAACTGAAAGTACTCTTTTCTTTGGACCAATTTGGCTATTTTTTTAAAAAATGTTCGTAATAGTCCGAATAAGGTTTTTAGTTAATGAAAAATTGTAAATGTCTCCCGGAAAATTTGGAAAATTTCCCGGAAAATTGGAAAGTTTCCTGGAAAATTGGAAAATTCTGAGAAAACTGAAATTCTTTTTATCTATGTACCAATTTCGATAATTTTTTAAATGTTCATAATAGTACGAATATTGTTTTTAAAGAAAGGAAAATTGAAAAAGTTGCCCGGAAAATTCGTGAAAAACTAATTAGCTATGGGCTTTGTCTGTATGGGTGGTATTTTGTAATTGATTTTAAACTAACTTCTCGGTAAAAACTAAAAGTACATTTTCTAGGGACTGATTAGGCTATTTTTTTTATTTTTGCAGTAGTCTGAATAATGCTTTATGGAAAGAAAAATTGGAAATTACGCCTGAAGAATTCTGACAGAACTAAAAGTGCTTCTTCTATTGGATTTTTGTTCGAATTCAAGACCATAAGTTATGATTCAAGCGACCCGCCTCTAATGACCTCGACGTCGACGAGGCGTAAAGCCATAAGTAAAAAAGTAAAAAAAAAAAGAGATTCAAACAATGGATACGCATAATTCTTTTTTGTTTTGTTCCTTATATACCCGGGATGGAAATAACTCAATTAAATGTTTTCTATCAAAATAAACTGGAATTTGTAGCATGTCCCTGTGGTTATGTCACCAAAGTATTTAAAATCTACAACAAATTTTCACGCACATAATCCTTAAAAGTTGAAAATAATAATAAAGTAAAAAATGTTTCAATGTACCATATTATTATTACGGTCTTAAAAGTATAAAATAATTTCCCTAATCCTTCTGGCAGATAAAACCACATACACATTTCTGTCTTCTAAATTGTCCTGAAAATTTATACTTAGGAATTTTTTATACCTATTAAAATACTTGTGAGATTGGTGACGAAAAACATTGGGTGCATGGAATACATAACTATAAGAAGTGTAGAGAGTAGCTATCAATGAAAGAACTTTCTTATCAGTTCACATTATTTGCGGTGTAATAAAATTGTTAGTAGAGCTATTAACGCAACAATTACGTATCTGTTGCATGTGTCCAATGTTTAACGTCATCAATGTTACAAGTTTTTTAACAGCTATCAAAAATTTCCAAGTATAAATTTTCAGGACAATTTAGAAGAAGTTAGAAATCTGTATGTGGTTTTATCCTTCATAAGGATTAGAAAAATTATTTTATACTTTTTAGTCCATTATAAAAACATGGTACATTAAAACGTTTTTTTATTTTTTATTATTTTTTTCCTTTGGTCACTTGCGTAAAGTTTGCGCTCACTACACCATTACATTCCAAGCGCCATCACTGTTAAACGATATGCACTACATGCACAGAAAACCTCATTTTGTATCATTGCGAAATGTTTCCGAAGTTAGTCTCTGAGTACTTCACGTGACACACATAAAATATGGATTCATTGAACGCACGTTTTGTTGAATTTTAATTCATATTTGAAGACTCTCGGTTTGGAATTTGGTTTCAGAACCATCGTTAAAGGCATAAACCAGTAATAATTTCACGGGTCTAAATGAAATGATAGATTACGAAGAAATGATGGTAGGGTTGCTGCTTAGACCAGATCTACTATAAAAACGAGTGTTTCTGATAATACCATGGACAAATATCCCGAATTTATTTTCCTAGAATTCATGATGCAAAATGAAAAATGTTTAATTTCTCTATTTTATAATACCCCAAATGTTGGTAACCCAGGTTCATTATATGCAGTGCTATCCTCACTAGTACCTGAATATAAGCATATACTTTTAATGGAAGATCTCAACACCAGTATGAAAAAAATCAAATTTCCACCATAAATTTAAAACAAGCCATTAAAGTCTGTGGTTTGAATATCCTATATACCAGTCACCACGTCGGAAGCAGTCAAACATTAATTCACCTCACTATGATGAAACAAAAAGATAAAACTTTAGACTACGGTCAATTATCCTCGTCAGGGATATCAGGATACGATAAAACATACTTTCTACCATCTAGAAATCCCGAACTACCAGCCAAGAACAATAATATACAGAAATTTTAGAAAAACAAACCACAAGGCCTTGCTGACGGACGCAACTAACGCCGCTTAGAGCGAAATTTACTCACATACAACTATTAACAGAAAAGTCGTAAATCTGACCGATATAATTATTGAGCTGTATGACATACACTCCCCGCCTTTGAAAATGATAGTTAAACGTGCTCCAGCACTATGGCTACTTGAAAACATCAGACACATCGGACAGCTTATGACCAAAGGAGATGCCACTCATCGACGATACAGACGAAACCACTGGTGTAAGAAAACTGCGCAATCGTACTAAGAAAACGCATGAGAAACGCCAAAATCGGTATGCTCACAAGGTCTCCCTGGAATTGACAAAAGAAATTACAGCTGAGGAATTCTATACCATTAAAGAATTTTAATAACCACTTCTCAACTCATGCAGGTGAAACTGAACCCATATTAAAACCACAAGAAACACTTCACCTAACTTCGCTAGTAAACAGCAGCTAAAATTTTTAATTTAATTTAATTGCAATGGAGCACAGGCTCCGGTGGCAATTTCCCTACACACCCATCTTTCCCCTATCCTGCACCCACCTACATTTGTCCTCTACAAATTTTATCTTTAAATTCTTTCAAAGTTTTCGGTAAATTATTCATCATTTCTCTTGGTAACTCATTCCAATCCCAGACACCCTTACCTAAAAAAGAGAATCTTCCCACACCCTTGTGCCTGAAATCGAGTGCCAGCTTGTGGTCATGGTCATCTTTTCCCTTCCATGCACTACTTTTCATACCTATTGCAATATCTTTCCATGCCTCATCGCCAGTATATGCCCTGAACACTCCCATGACCCTCCTCATCCTCCTCCTGTCTTGCAATGAATCCCATTCCAGCTCCTTTATCATATCCGTCACTGATTGCATTCTGCGATAATTTCCAGAAACAAATCTAGCAGCCCTTCTTTGCACCCTCTCCAACTCCTGTATTTGATACGTAAAATGAGGGTCCCATACTACACTACCATATTCGAGCAATGGTCTGACCAGAGTTTTGTAACCCAATTCCTTGACTTCTCTCGTACATCCCCTCATCACTCTCTCCAACAAGTGCAGAACTTTGAAACCTTTTCCTACCACCTGTCCTATGTGTCCTGCCCAGTTAAGTTTGTTATCAAAAGTAATTCCAAGATATTTACATTTCAAGTCTTCAGCAAGCAATTCTTTCCCCACCTTATATTCATAATTAAGCTTTTGTTTTTTCTTTGTGTATCTAATAAGCTGACTCTTCTTTGCATTTATCTTCATTCCATGTTTACCAACCCAATTAGATAACCTGTCCAGATCAC
Source organism: Vandiemenella viatica (assembly GCA_031002005.1). Lineage (NCBI taxonomy): Eukaryota > Metazoa > Arthropoda > Insecta > Orthoptera > Morabidae > Vandiemenella > Vandiemenella viatica. The sequence continues at coordinate 14,050,949 of CM061919.1, forward strand.
CCAGCAACTGTCGTTTTGATTCTTTTATACAGCATTATGTCATCTGCAAACAATCTAATTTCGGATAGTAAACAATCAACACAATTATTCATTAGACTAATGAATAGCAATGGTCCCAATACGCTACCCTGTGGCACACCCATTTTTACTTCCACTTCTTTTGATACTACATTTCCTACCCTAACTTTCTGTTTTCTACCTTTTAAAAATTCTTCTACCCAGCAAATTACTTTCTTATCCACTCCAATGGTTTTTACCTTATTTACTACCATTTTATGGCTTACTCTGTCAAAAGCCTTAGACAGATCTAGTGCTACACTATCAATTTGGCCTCCCTTGTCCATTTCATCTGAAATATCTTGCATATATCCCACCAACTGAGATTCGCATGAATCACATACTACCTCTCAACAGATGATGAAAGCTATTTTGCACGCATGAAATCTAGTGAAAAATGTGTGGATGAATTTGATATTACATTAATATTATATTAATAACATAATAGACGTAATAACACAATTTACAATACGCATTTTAAAGTTTCCGATATTCTCGGGAACATATCAAAATGTTTGGAACATGGCAATAAACCACTACCGAAGAAAACCGCTCCTGTTTAACTATCAGATTATAGATCTTTAAATTTACTACCTACCATTTCTAATGCTATCGAACACACAGTTCAAGACCAAATCACTAAATACTTATTTTCTCACAACAAACTGGACAATTTTCAGTCTGGATTTCGGAAAAAACCACAGTACTGCAACTGCACTCATAGAATTAACAAACGATACCAGACATGCTATGCACAAAAAAAAATAAAGATACTAATCCTTCCAGACTTCAGCATGGCATTTAACATTGTCGATCTGGACCTTTTCCTTTAAAAAATGATGGGATTATATTTTTCCTGTGGTACTGTCGATTGGTCCGAATCCTATTTGTAGAATGGTCAAGGTCGTGTTGCGCATATCGTTGGAGACAGATCGCCATGGGAGACTGCACACAGTGGCGTCCCCCAGGACTCAGTACTGCGACCACTTCTATTTTCCGTATGCATAAAGTGTGTAGTGTGTTACCTCACTTACGACATGTAACTATATGTAAGTGCAACACCAACCGACGCAGTTTCTGTACTACATCAAATAAATGAAGACCTAAAATATTTTTCTGATTGGACAAAGAGGCTACAACTGAAAATAAATCCCCACTAAATCCCAGGCTACTGTTATTCCTTGTTCAAAACTGATAGGCAACAACTTCATATCAAATCTCCAAAAAATAAAACTTCAGGGAACAGAAATAACTTATAGAGATGCGCTAAAAAAAACAGGGAGTCTAGTGGATAATAAGTTAAATTGGTCTGAGAAAATTGGCTCAGTATGTCGCAAAGTCTTTTTTTCTCTTCGTGTTCTGTATAAATGTAAGAAGATTTTCTCAATTTAATTGAAATACATTTGGTGCATGCCCTTGTGCTCCACCATCTCGTTCATAATACCAGATCTTTGAACTCATATATACTAACCATCTCTTCCAATATCTCGGAAACCCTTCTTCATATTTGGGGCTACCTTGTCGACTGATCTTCCCATGAGAATTGGAACCAGCAAAGAAATTTTTTATTCAAATACATTTTGAGAAAATACTATCGGTCCCCGCACTAGCTGAACAAATTCTTCTTCCACGTACATTATTTTATTGGAATTCAATTGTATTATTTTATACCGTTTTTACATATTTATTTTGCCTTCACTTGTATTAGTTTGTGCTTTTTCGCATGTTTCTCCATACTTTATCAGTAATTAGTTTTTACCGTTTTCTTCACTGATCAAAGCATTAGTTTATACCACTTTCTTATTTACCAGTTAAAAAATAAATATTATTAATATTTTAATCATTATTTCAGTTATTAACTCAATTTAAACAAAATCTGAAATTAGTATTGTATGCTGTTAGTTTATGTAAAGCGCAAATTATGTTCTATGAACACCTGGTATGATATAAGAGAGGTTTTGACAACCTTCATCTGGCCAGGCTAAATAAACATTTAAATAAATAACCTTATATCCTACATCTTGAAATCGATTTGCTTGGGAGCTTGTTAATTTCAGAAATTACTATCAAGAAGCATTGATAAACAAATAATTTGTCATTCATTTATTTTTTGATACTAATTAATCATGTCATCAAGTAACTCTTAATCGTAATTTAAAAAAAAAAAAAAAAAAAAAAAAAACGCAGACAAGATAGGGAAATAAGGTTGATTGAGTTTTAGCATGTTTACTTTAAAGAGTTTAAAGTTCAGTTATATTTTTCAGTAGAACGTTGTCTGAATAAAGTTATACTCTTCTTGTATACGCAATTATTTAATTTCACTATACATAATTTTATACCTTTCTACAAATACATATACATGGACAAAGAAATAAAAAACTATGTATATATGTATATAGAATCTAACAGTTTGTAACGAGAAAAGCAAATTGTTATTGAATATGAACAGTAAAGGAAGAAACAATGTGTTGTTTTATAGGAGTTTAACTAAGTATCAGGATTATGGTGCCTATTTATTTGATCTTACTCATTATGTTGTTTTGTTACGGTTCATTAATTTTGCAACTCTGACATAAGCATGTGTCTGAGTGATATTATTAGAGTTTCTTGCCGGCATACAGATAGAAGGAATTCTCACTTTTTATGTTTGCAGGAAAGAAATTGGGTATATACTGGTCGGATGGAATAGCGAAACTGCTATTGACAGACGAAGGTCCATCCCGTTTTGCGTGGACTGGGCTGCGTCCACACTGGAGGAGATTTATGGGTGTCGTGGAGAGCCTTTTAGTGTAGCCGGTGTCAGCTGCCGGGGAGGCGGATTGTCTCCTGGCGTCGCGTCGCCGAGGCGCCGAACACCGTAACGATAAGCACTGCGCGCACTCTCAACCTCATAACGTCATAACAAAGTCTCTATTTTTAAGACATAAGGTTTTCTCGACGTTGAATATGAATAAAATCCTCTCGGGCAACTAGCCGACTGAGTCCATCCATAAAACACGACGTTGGTGGCAGAGATTAAGACCGCAGAAAACGTCGTGTTTTATCGATGGACTCAGTCGGCTAGTTACTCTAGAGGATTTTATACAAAACATCTGTTTGACATTTTCCTCCATAATATGGAAATCTGTTTGAGGAACCAATCAATCAGTCAATCAAGTCCAAGTTCTTGGTTTTTATCCTCTGAGCGCGTCCACTTCGTCCGGTCAAGGAGAAAGGGAGTAATAGAAATCAGCGCTGGACTATGCTGGAGAGGGAGGTAGTCTTTTATCTTATTTGGAATAGTTAAAACAAGGTACAGAATACTCCACAGCGTGTGGAGTTTTATTTTCCTAATTTAATTACGTCCGAATTTCAGATATGAGCCATAGAATACAGTGCGCGCGCGTGACTAGAAGTCATAAACTTAGTTGTTGCTTGATACGGGGCCAGTGGGTTTGAATTATCCGACGCGATATATATAATATATATATTGGTATGCGTGCGGGGTGTGGTCCACTTGTGATGTTCCATTTAGTTTTCCTATCAGTAGGAACACAAATTTTATCAAAATTTTGGGTGCCATATTGAACGGCTAGCCTAATTGCTTTGATTTCTGCCGCATATGGTTGCCTGAGTGAAATGGTGTACTTTCCAGTGGCTCCAGTTGAGGGACAGTAGAAAGTGAAACCTACCCCGTCAAGAATTTTGGATCCATCGATATAAATCTCTATAAAGTCGGGTCAGTTGTTCCTGATATAGTTTTGTATACAGTTTTTTTTTCCGCCATAGATTCCGATGCTTGGTTGTTCATAGGATGTTGGATTAAAAGTGTTTTAACTGTTCGGCGTGCCGTACCAACGTAAGGCTGCTTTCTATATGAATAGCTAGATCTTTTACAAAAGTTTTAATCGGAAAGGAGTATGAGCCTAAAGTCATTTTTCTTTCGATAATTCCTTGGTATTTCCTGGTAAGGCTGACTATACAGAATTGGCATGGTTCAGTTCGTTTTGTTGTATCTACTTCACCACGGCTCTTTCTGTTTCTTCTAGACTCTTTTTTTTTTTTTTTTTTTTTTTTTTTGCTAAAGCGAAGGTAGTGGATGATGTGCTGATGTATACGTGATCTGCATATTTTTTAATCGTTCCTGCAAGTTGTATAATGCATTTTATATCGTCTACATGCATTACATACTACAGTGATTTTAGTATTGCGCCTATGGGAGGCCTTTGGTTATTACTTGGAGGCCGATTATATTACTGTCTCTTTTGCACAGGTATAGCACGTTTGTTTAACAAATTGTTATCACTTTGAGACAGAGATCTGGTAGCTTAGACGCCTGTGATTTTTTGACGAGTAGTGCCATGTTAACTCAATTATAGGCTTCAGAAAAGTCGATAAATATTGCTGTGAAGTAGCCATGCTTCAAAAATGCTTTTTCAGTATCAGCTCTTAGCAAAAAGTTATCCACAGTGGTCCTTGCCTTTCGGAAACCGTGTTAAGAACGAGGAAGTAGGTTGCTTTGTTAGAGCCACCACTCTATGCGAAGTTTGAGAAATCTTCCAAACATCTTCGCTATACAAGATGAGAATGTGATTGGTCGATATGGCGTGCTTTGTTTGGATTTTATTTGGCTTTAGTACTAGCACTAGGATCTGAATATTGGGAATTTATTTTCATTCTACATCTTGAATAAGATTGTTTTCGCCGATAATGGTAACTTCGAGTTGATTCAGTAGCGAATTCGCCGAAAGATATGGCTGTGTTGTTCGAATCTTTTAAAACATTCTCCAGTTCTTTCGTAATAAATAGCTGCATTAGTACTTCGGTTTTGTGTGATGCTTCATTGACATTCTTGTTTGTGGTCAGTTCTAAACGCCTCCTAGCAGTTGCTTGAGAACATTTTGAGTCCATCACGGCAAAGGTGTTGTTTTTAGGGAGTACTTTTCTTTTCTGCAGGAGATGATTATGTTAGTTGTTGCCTTTATTAAATTTATAAGTTGTTTCGGTGGTTCCTACTGTAAGTTTACTGTTACTTACGTTAATGTAAGAAAATCCTACTTCTGGAAGGGCACCTCAGGCCCCCTCAGCCTACTATCAAATGAGTGCCGTGGGGGAAACTCCGCGGAAGGTAAAGAAAAAGGGCGATACCGTGTCGCTGATCACGGCAAAAGGCAGTGGTATATATGTATATTTATATACATTACATGGCAATGTAAACAACTCTCATACTAGCTGTCACACGCTGTCTGTAACATCTTTCATTCATTTCCGGGTTCATTGTATAATTTTAGATTATACACATTCTTTAATACATTCTTTCAATATCAGTATATACCTGGCTTCAAAATAGATATTCAGTCATCTCTTCAATATTTCCTTATGTCTTCCTTTATGTATGAGTATATTACTACCTTCGTACCAAATATTTAATCTCTTTTTATTTTTCATTTTTCTTTCACCATTTCATCCTCTTGAATCTTTTCCTTTACCTGAAAACAAATCAGAGAACGCTCGACATCGCCGGACATTCTATAGGCTATATTATATCAATCTCTATTTTTAATTCCAATTAATATTGCTTAAAAGACATTTAGAATTGTGAAAGAAGACAATTATTACAATATATGAAGCAGGTACTGTACGTAGTAATAAGTATGCTATGGAAAATGGTTCAGCATACGACAGCAAAACGATCAACATATACAGAGGAAAAAAACATCTTTCGAACAAAGAAACAAAAAACAAAAACGAACGAAAAACAAACAAAAAAACAAAAAAATCGGCAATTAGAAAATTCAGTTATTTTAGTAACTTTATCATTCAGATATCATTTATACAGGATCTCATAAGTTTTTTCACATTTTTATAGAAAATAAAACTGAGTTTTTGTGCTGAAAGAATTGGTTTTATTATTAAATTTCAATAGAAAAAAAGCGAAATTGTATTAAAAAAATAACACCATCGAGATGACCTACATTGCGTCGCAGACATTCTTGAAATCTAAACCGGAAGATAATGAAAACTTGGCGTACAAGTTATGGGGTAATGCTATAGGTCTATTACTCAATATTAGTGTTTAGATCAATTAAATGGAATTTTCATAAACTCTGCTCTTGAAACATCTCCATAACAAAAACTCAGGAGGGGCAATGTCTGAACTTCTTGGGGATTAGTTTATGTAGCCACTTCTTGAAATAAGCTTTTCCTGGAAGAGTTCACTGTTTTGATAAAACGCTGTAACGCAGAAAGCACGGTGTTGCCCAGTGTAGCCAAACATGGCGCACACGCGAATGCGGCTAACACGTTGCTTCCCACACCACTCCCTGCGTCGCTACTTCAAAATGTGAAATGTCTTTTGAGACACCCTGCATTACAATTATAGCTAAGGACTACACAAAAGATATGCAAATTTTATTAAAACCACACAAGGCCTGAACTGGCCTCGATCCGGCGATCTTCAATACGTGTAGTGACATGTTGTAAGGCGAAGTGGCAAGAATTTATTCTAGATTCCGCACAACGCTACAATTCTGAAAATTATGCTGATATTGATGTGCGCACTGTACACAGTTAAGGTGGTCATTGAAAAATGGTATAAACTGTTTTTGAATTTTGTTGAAAAGCATTACTTCTCGTTCTTCTCAGAGATGTAAGTCTTGGTTATAAACTGCAGATACACATGCACCAAAAATAATAAAGTAGACATACACATAACACTAAAAGTAGCAATAATTGCATTCTTACGTAACTTAATTGCCATTAATTATAAAACACATGACAACTGTTGCAATACATGTTTCGCAATTAATACTTTTCTCTGAAACTGCAAATGAACACAAATATTTATGATCACTGAATACTATTAAAATCATCAGCGGTCTGAAGTCTGATACATTTATAAATGTTTTATAATCGTTTGCATTTTTAAATCACTGTTATCTATGAAAGTCTAGTAGTGTGAATAAATGATTTTTCCTGCGAGAGGAAATGGCTGTAATAAGCTTATTTCAATCATATTTTTAATTGTTATCTGTTATTTCTCGAACATACGAAATATTTCACACATAAACGATATACATGTTCAAATAGTTGAAAGAAATGTTTATGGAAAATTCTGGTTAGAACGTAGATTCGATCTTACAACCATAAGATTGTAATAGATCACGATACCTCTTACAAGAACAATCTCAAGTTAACTTTTCTTGAAACTGGCTGAGAGATTAATGTTGTCAAAACATTAACCACATTCTGAAATTACAGAGAAGCAATGGCGGATCCATGGGGGAGGGGGGGGGAGGGCTAGAGGGCTCAAGCCCCCCGTCCAAAAGTATTTAGGTTCACCCCAGGCATCGGTAATTTTGGAGATTTGGAAACTGTTTTTTTTAGTTCTTCTGATTTTTTAAGGGCGACATGACTATAAAGCCTACCCTTACCCGACTCATGCCCCCCCAAACAAAACCGCTATCCTCTCAAGTCCAATCCCCCCCCCCCAAAAAAAAAAAATCCTTCATCCGCTACTGCAGAGAAGGGTTATATTTCGAAGACCTGACAGTATACAGCACATGCTGACGAGAATAGGAATATTAATGGAACTAATAACCCAAAGCGAGTATAAATAAACACCGCAGTAGCCTTTACTTGCAGCAATGTACTGGCATACATCATTACAGTTGCAGTAACATTATGTGATTTCAGTGTGATATTAGAACAAACGATATGCAGAAGGCGCTGGATAATATGTTTCTCAAGACATATTATTCAATAGGCGGAGCTGAAACAAGGTTTTCAACGATGTTTTACAGTGCTCGGTGTTGTCAAATAGAGCAGACTCAGTCTCCGGCGAAGCGGCCAACTTTTATGACAGTAAGTGTACCTCATTTTACTGCTGGATGCTAAATTATACAGTACACAGTGTTCTAAATGCTCTAAAAATTCCGTCCCTCCATGGTTTTTGCATGTATCAAACGCAAACAAACAGATAGAAGCAAAAAAAAAAAAAAAATCCAAAACAGTCATTTAGTACTGCCGGCAACGTGCGAACTGTATTGTTTCACTACACGTTGCCCGAAAATCTGTTCGCGTGGACTGTTAGTGTGTACATCATCTGTTAAACCAGCTTATCAAGAACTTATTGAAATGTGGCTTCTGTGACTCACTGAACTCAAATTACTTTTGTGTGAAGGGATAACAAACTGCACTTACAATCCCCAGAAACACGATGGACATTTTGACCCGGGTAAGTAGCTTCACTTTAAATGGACGCTGTTAACTTAATTTTTCAACTTTCCTTAGCTTTAAAATAAAACATATCTTATTACACTCTTGGGGCCATGGGCTGTATATTAATTTAAATTCCATCAAAATCCTTCGCGTAGATTTTGCGTGAATTGCGTTCAACAAAAATTATCATGTCAGCCTTATGATGCCACATCTAAATGAAGGATAGCCCTATTTCCCGCGGGACCACGGGCTGTACATCAATCTAAGCCCCGTCAGAATCTGACCAGAAGTTTTTGCAATAATCCCATTCATCCCAACTTGCAAACAAACAGACAGGCACAAATTAAAATCTCCGTAGAGTTCTAACAATACCCCAACTCAATTTTGAAAAATATCTTAACTGTCCTGAGTTTCTTTTTTAGTTAGTTTCATTATATGTATAGATTTTAAAAAGAGCACCGACCTGGTTTTTTTTTTTTTTTTTTTTTTTTTTTTCTTGCGGAAGGGGAACCACAGAGTATTAAACACAGGAGCGCTGGACCACAACTCATAGGTGTCAAATAAAGTGCTACAGCGGGGTTGCTGGAGGAGGGGACTCATAATATGCCACAGCAGGGAACTTGCCCTGTCACTGAGGACAGAGAATATGAAAAGCAGCGCTACTCAAGAGACGTTTCAACTAGTCTCGCAACTGTTAGTCAACCGAAAAATCTTCAGTTTGTCAGTAAAATAATGTATCTCTTTCATGTATTAATTTAAGAAATTGACTATTGTAACAGCCCTCAAACCTAAACGTTAAATGGAATTGTGTTTTACGAAGCATTTGCAGCAAGCTAAAGTTTGATTGAATATGATCTTGTATGTTTGTCTTGCAATTTAATGTAAATAGTTTTAATTCGGTTTTTTAAGCAACGATGTTTAAAGGAAGATTTACTACAGTTTAAAATGATTTAAGTTGATAATTTTGTGTTTAAATATGTTTAATTTTCATTTCTGACCATTTCGTAATGTTTGTAAGTGATTATGTATTAATTTTGATTAATTTTAAAATGTTTTTAATGGTTTAAGTATTGTTAAAGTTCGAGACATATCTGTCGGTAGCCTTTGAACTCGTCTACAACTTTCGATGAAACTTATATAAAGCTAGCGGCAGAGACTCAGAGATAGTTTTACAGTGACAGTTTTATGGACACAGTTTACGTCGGCAAAGACATTTTTGGGAGAACAGTTTTAGTGTGTGGCAGTATTGTCTTTGGAAGAAGTGTCGAATGTAATCGTTGGAGTTTGTTTATACAAGTGACCAGTATCTTTGAAGTTGTGTATGTCTTCGACAAATAAAAACAATTAATAGTTTAAACTGTTTCATAGGCTAATTATTTTATATAATAATTAACCACGGAACACCTAATATGGTGACCGTGACAGGACAAGAAATCATTACACATCTGTGAGATGACAATTTTCTAAAATATTCAGCTGCGGATTTGCAATATGCAAATCAAATCTTCGGAGTTTACAATCGCAGCACACTTTGGAGAATTTCGACAACTGGAATCAACAGCGGCCTCCCGACGACAAGAGGCGGAGTTTTTCGGCCACAGGATACGAGCGTTCTTCGACGTCAAAACTGGGTATTTGGAAGATCGACGTGTTGTCGACGGTGAAGAGTTTTGTGCGTGAATAGTGTGATTAAATGTTTAGATTCAGTGAAAAAAGTGTGTAGTTTAATGGAGGAAAAGTGCTACGAGGAGAAATAAAAAGTGGTTCAAAATTGACGACGAGCAGTAAGTACTGAATATTATGATATTTGTTATCGCATGTTCGTTTGTGGCAGGTTGGCAAAATTTCAGTTATCCTCAAGTTTGTTTTAAAATTGATTTCATTATTAATTAAAAATGGCTGATAGTCAAAATTTATAAGCTTCAACGTCAAATTTGACAGCAAATTTTCTGAGATTAATTCTCAATTTTCTGAAATCAATGATAAATTTGACAGCAAATTTTCTGAACTTAGAATTGAATTAAAGAGCGACAATGACAGAAAATTTTCTGAAATCAATAATAAGTTTTCTCAACTTCAACAAAACAATGATAAAAAACCCTATGAATTGACTAACTGTTTTGATGTGAAAATCACACAGCAATTTCAGGGTTTTAGCTCTCAAGTAAGGTGGATATTAACAATTTAGATTCTAAATTGGGAATAGTAGTAGTTGCATGTCAGGAGAAATTTGAAAATGCTACAAAAATTTGTGAACAAAATAAAACTGAATGTGAAAATTTAATTTATTAAAAGGTGAAAGAAGTCAATGAAAATTGTGATAAAATGAGGAAGGAGTATGTTAGTTTACTCAAAGACAGTGATATTAAAGCTGCTGAGTTGAGACAGGAGATGGGACAAAATATTAACACATTGGTGTAGCAACAGGAACAATTTACGCATGGATTAGAAAGTAGTGTAAATCAGTGGGAGAAAAAGTATGCTGGGTAGCAGGTTCAACTATGTCAAGGTGTTGTTCCCTTACCAGGTAATCCAACTCATGTTAAGAAAGAATTTGAATTCTATGATGACAGTGGAAGGTTCCAATTTCAGAATTTATAGATAATTCTTAAAGATTTTAATATTTTAATGTGTTACCCAACAGTAAGAAAATTGCACTAATATGTAAACATCTAAAGTCCTAAGCTAGGACATGGGGCGATAGGCAAGTTAGTGAAGTGAATTACTATAAGCTGTTCAAAGAAAACTTTCTGGAATATTTTTGGTCAACAAGTAGGAAGTTTCAGGAGAAGAGAAAATTGTTTACTGGTAGGGCCCTAAAAACTGGGTAGCGAGAGTCAGCATGATTTTTTTTCATAAATGTTGAATCAAGTGTAAATATCTAGACCATCCTTATGGGGAAGAAGAATGCATTGATTTAATAGGAGCTAGGCTACCTCAGCAAACAAGAAATTTAATAGCTACTTTGGATGTAATCAACGTGGACAGGGTTTCTGAATTATTTAGGCTTTTTGATTTTTAGGAGTCATTCTCTGATTGGTATTTCAATTATTACCGTAGGAAGGAGAGCAGGAGTCTTCCAAGGGGGATCATAGGTCAAGAAATGGTAGATACAGGGGGAGAGGTCGTGATAATTATGCAAGGAGAAATGATAATGGGGGAGTGAGAGAACAAAACACAGCCTGAAAGTGAAAAGCAGCGTGGGGGGGGGGGGTAGCCTAACTAAAGACCACCACTGCTTTCGACCCGACAGTGGTGGGAAATAGTTTGGGTCCAGGTACCGGTTCCCATAAGGTAAATTCTATATTTAAAAACAATGGTAGTTCAAATGTCCTTAAGTATTTCGTTAGTGGTAAGTCAAAAGTAGGTGTTAATAAGGAAGCATTTGGCTCTAATAATAATAAGAGATGGAAATCCTTCCTTCTATGATCAGGTAGTTGATTTGTGTGTAAGAGAAGTAGTTTCTAATGGTAATGCATGTGTAGTAGCATCTCTAAAATATGACAAAGTGGTAACTCCTGGATGTGACGAGGAAGTTGGTGAATGTAACGTGGATAATAATCCTGTTGTGGTAGACAGTGCAATGGGGGGAGCAGCAAGTGAATTTCATGATAGGGGTATAGTAATGAGTGATATAATTAATGATTTTGATGATGCAAGGGTTGATGAAAGGCAGAGCAGAAAAGGGATCAGCAGAGTACCAGAGTACCTTGTCACTCATTTCAATATGTGAAATTCATAAATTTTGTGTAGATGATTTACATGATGGTCACAGGTTATTAACCAAAAATAATGCAGAATTTGTAGTATACAGTATGACTATCTGAAACTAGTGTGATCCAGCGTGGCATGGACTATATTTGTTTATAAAGGTGGGGAAAAAATTTGCAAAAATGCTCAGATATCTTGAAGATGAGGGTGACATAGTGGTGTCGATAGAAGAAGACCCAGATGAGGAGGAGAGTTGTGAGTTATGATGTTTGTCTACCGAACCGAGGGAGAGTGAAAACGCTTATGTACCAATCCCTAAGTTGGAATAATGTTCTGAATGTGACTTAGCTGATACGTTGTTTATCTCTTTATTTGATGTAGGTGATAGTATCGATGCAACTGTTAGGAGTAAGAAGTTCCCTTCACCGGTTTCTGATTAGGAAAAATGTACAGAATGTTACTTAGGTGACACAATTTTTTGTACACTCTTTGATGTAGGAGGTAATAGTGAAGTAGAAGTTGCTGAGAAAAATAATCATGTTGTGGAGGAAGTCATTGAGCCAGTTGTTAGGACAGTTGTTGGTACTGATTCAGATAGTTTCTTACGTGTAGATAGTATTAATCATTTAATAGACAATGGAATTGGAGGTAATGAGGGGTTGAACTGCAGTAGTGATGATTGTAAATTTGTATTGCCAGTAGATTCAGCAACATTGCTGATAAGGGACAAACAACCTGTAAAAACAGAACCAAATGATCCATCAGCCGTTGTATGGATATACCAAAGTTTGCTGTTTGAGATAATTCAAAGTTTATGTCTCTGTCAATATACAGTGAAGCTCTGTGTATATAGAAGGGGAGTATTAGATGTTCATTCAAAAGTATATGAAAACTGGAAGGTTCGAAAAAAGTAATTTACATAGTTTTGGGTTTTCAGGGAAATCTTGGAACCCACTTTTGCAGTAACATGTTGAGACCTGTCTGGAAAAGGGTTCCCTAATGTCTGCTATTTTTATGAGAATTAGTTTTTAGAGTGCATGTTTCGGGGAGGGGTGACTATGGATAAATATCTGATTATGTAAATAAGATTGTATTAATAAATGTATATAGATGGTTCGTATATTCCTGTTAGAATAGTAGATATAATGATACAGAATGTTTAAAATGTAATAATTCAAATGTATAAAGCAATTTGAAACAGTTCTGCCTCGAGACTATTGGTGTTTTCATCATTATGGTACTGGCTGCATTGGTGACAAATGATCAGCTGTAAAATGTAAACAGACTGTTATCATCAACAAACAGACTACATGTGTGTAACTTCTAGTGAATGAATAAATTGTAACTTAGAGACCGAGAGTGGCGGGTGAACGGTTAAGGTTCTGGCCTCGCATTCTCGAGGACGCCGGTTCGAATCTCCATCCAGGCATCCAGATTAGGGTTTTACATGGTTTCCCTAAATCACTCCAGGCGAATGCCGGGATGCGTCCTTCAAAAAGGTGGGCGAATTCTTTCCTGTTCGTTGTCCCCAGTCCCATCCCGCATCTAATGACCTCGACGTCGACGTGGCGTAAAACCATACGTAAGAAAAAAGGTAACTTAAGATGATGGAATAAAATGTTTGTTTTGTATAACAGTAACTAAGAAAATAGACATTTATTTATTGCAACAAGAATAAGTGTTAAGAAGAATGCACAGATGTTGAAGCCAATGAAGGCTTGTATATATCCGTTGTATAATTGCATTATGGTTGATTAATACTGATCTGTTTATATTGACATTATGTGTACCTAGAACCTGCTTAACTTCATGACGGATTCAATTAATTTTAACTGCGTAAAATCAAGTGAATCCTGGGGAGGGGTTGTAACAGTCCTCACACCTAGACTTTAAATGGAATTGTGTTTTATTAAGCATTTGTAGCAAGCTAGAGTTTGATTCAACATGATCTTGTATGTTTGTCTTGGTATATACGGTAAATTGTTGCAAATCTATTTTATTTTTTTTAATGAAAAAACATATGTAAATACTATTTAATACAATTAAGGACAGAACTATGCAAGAGAATTGCTTAAATGTTTGTAATTCCAAGTATTAAGGTGAGCTACGATGTTTAAAGGATGATTTACTACAGTTTAAAATGATTTTTGTGAATAATTTTTTGTTTAAATAGCTTTAATTGTCATTTTTGACCATTTCGGAATAATTTAAAATGATTATGTATTAATTTTGATTCGTTTTTTTAAAAAATTAACTTCTTGAGTATTGTTAAAGTTCAAGAAATATCAGTCGGAAGCCTTTGTAATGTTCTACAACTTTCAATGAAACTTATATAAAGCTAGCGGCAGAGACTAAGAGACAGTTTTACAATGACAGTTTTATGGACACAGTTTACGTCGGCAAAGACATTTTTGGGCGAACAGTTTTAGTGTTGGCAGTATTGTCTTTGGAATAAGTGTCGAATGTAATCGCAAGTGTTTGTCATAAGTGACCAGTATCTTCGAAGTTGTGTATGTTTTGGGGAAATAAAAACAGTTAAAATTTTAAACTGTATCATGGATTAATTATTTTATTTATATAATAATTAACAACGAGACACTTACTACTATCCAATTAGGAAGAAGGAAATGTCAATAATACCAATCCTAGGGATATTAATGGATCGTGAAGGTATAAAAAAGTAAAAGTCTGCATCATTAACGTTATGTTTGCTAATCATAGCAAATATCATTGGTTTTAATAATTAACAGCTGTTATAACGCTTTGTTAGAGAACAAAATAATCAGTTGCATTTAGGAGCGTGTAATGGACGGTAAGTTCTTTTCCTATATTAAACAACTATTAGAATTTTTGTTTAAGAGATCCCTTTTTTTTAAGAAATCAAACGCGTTAGGCGATGATCCAATTACTAACTGTACGCTATACAGTAGTATTTGATGTTCGTCCGGAGTTCATGGCTTTAAAGGGGTTGGTGACGCTCAGCAGCTCTGACGGATTGATTCTGTAGACTACATTGTGAAGACGATCTACACCGGGATACGGAGTCATAACACTAATTAGGTGGAGCTAGTAATTCACCAACTGGCTGAAAAGCGATTCTGTCGGAGATGGAGAACGACAATTTCCGATGATTCAGCCACGTCTGTATTACACAGGGATAATAGAGTTTGCGTAGTCCAATATCACACAGAGGCTTCGATAAAGCGATATCTGCGACATTTCCTGTTTTGACCGCCAAATGGGAATCTCATCACTTTATGGCTATTCTCAATCAACTCCACATTCTCTTTAAAAAGTTTGTAATCCAACAAGGCAGGAAGCTTGGTTTGCTGGGCCATAAATAAATGGATCAGGAGCATTAATTTCTACTGGAAATATGTTTTCTACAATAATATAACTGACTACGTATTTGTAATTAATCATTAGTCATTATTTTTCATTAAAAATCCAGCTAGTACTTCCAGTTCAAGCAATCAAAGTCTCATAAAGACGTTTCTGTTAATAATAGAATCAGCAAGCATCGTAAGGGTGAGTTACGCTGTGTATAACATGCTATTGGATACCATGTACCATTGACACCTACACGACTAAAACACTGCTCATCATCAAGACTTGTCTTTACCAATCTTGTTTTGGGTGAAAGATAACAGTAATAGTAATATCCGATGATACGATGCATGAACCAGAGGAATATCAAGATACACTCCTGGAAATTGAAATAGGAACACATTGACGCCGGTGTGTAAGACCCATCATACTTGCTCCGGACACTACAAGAGGGCTGTACAAGCAATGATCAAACGCACGGCACAGCGGACACACCAGGAACAGCAGTGTTGGCCGTCGAAGGGCGCTAGCTGCGCAGCGGTTGGGCACCGCCGCAGTCAGTGTCAGCCAGTTTGCCGTGGCATACGGAGCTCCAGCTCAGTCTTTAACACTGGTAGCATGCCGCGACAGCGTGTACGTGAACCGTATGTGCAGTTGACAGACTTTGAGCGAGGGCGTACAGTGGGCATGCGGGAGGCCGGGTGGACGTACCGCCGAATTGCTCAACATGTGGGGCGCGAGGTCTCCACAGTACATCGATGTTGTCGCCAGTGGTCGGCGGAAGGTGCACGTGCCTGTCGACCTGGGTCCGGACAGCAGCGACGCACGGACGCACGCCAAGACCGTCGCATCCTACGCAGTGCCGTAGGGGACCGCATCGCCACTTCCCGGCAAATTAGGGACACTGTTGCTCCTGGGGTATCAGAGAGGACCATTCGCAACCGTCTCCATGAAGCTGGGCTACAGTCCCGCGCACCGTTAGGTCGTCTTCCGCTCACGCCCCAACATCGTGCAGCCTGCCTCCAGTGGTGTCGCGACAGGCGTGTATGGAGGGACGAATGGAGACGTGTCGTCTTCAGTGATGAGAGTCGCTTCTGCCTTGGTGCCAATGATGGTCGTATGCGTGTTTGGCGCCGTGCAGGTGAGCGCCACAATCAGGACTGCATACGACCGAGGCACACAGGGCCAACACCCGGCATCATGGTGTGGGGAGCGATCTCCTACACTGGCCGTACACCTCTGGTGATCGTCGAGGGGACACTGAACAGTGCACGGTACATTCAAACCGTCATCGAACCCATCGTTCTACCATTCCTAGACCGGCAAGGGAACATGCTGTTCCAACAGGACAATGCACGTCCACATGTATCCCGTGCCACCCAACGTGCTCTAGAAGGTGTAAGTCAACTACCCTGGCCAGCGAGATCTCCGGATCTGTCCCCCATTGAGCATGTTTGGGGCTGGATGAAACGCCGTCTCACGCGGTCTGCACGTCCAGCACGAACGCTGGTCCAGCTGAGGCGCCAGGTGGAAATGGCTTGGCATGGCGTTCCACAGGACTACATCCAGCACCTCTACGATCGTCTCCATGGGAGAATTGCAGCCTGCATTGCTGCGAAAGGAGGATATACACGGTACTAGTGCCGACATTGTGCATGCTCTGTTTCCTGTGTCTATGTGCCTATGGTTCTGTCTGTGTGATCATGTGTTGTATCTGACCCCAGGAATGTGTATATAAAGTTTCCCATTCCTGGGACAATGAATTCACGGTGTTCTTATTTCAATTTCCAGGAGTGTATATCTTAACAGACACTATAAAAAGACGTTAGAGTTTCTAGTTCTCGAAGAAATTTAAACACGGCGAGAAATTAAAAGCGCATGGATTTTTATTCACCTCGTTTGTATGCACACTAATGCTTCCAACGAATAGTGATGGTTCCAGTTCTGCTCAAAAATAACAGCTAGTAAGTTGGTTAATATAAACGGTTTGATCTGACCAAGCGTGGTGGGTGAGCGGTTACGCTCTGACCTCGCATTCGGGAGGACGCGTGTTCGAATCCAAATCCGGCAATCCAATTTAGGCTTTCTCCGGTTTCCCCAGATCACTCCAGGCGAATGAGATGTACAACCTAAAGCATGATCGAGGATGTCAAATCAAAAGGAAGTACCAGAAAAATGTACTAAGAGGTCGTGACTTATCCACAATCAAATACGCAGATCCAGTTATTAAATCGTGGGTGAACATACTTGCCTCTCTTATTTCTCTTTTTATATTTATTGTTTGACATTCACGCTAAAACTCTTACTCTTTACACCAGGCTAAACTTAATTTTGTAAAAATATCGTAGAAAATAATAACAACTATATTTGCTCAAGACTACACTGCAAACGTAAAACTCGTATACATAATTGCAAATAACGAATGGTGAATGATTTATTAAATCTATTAATATTACATAAAAATGTCTCGAATGATAGGTTTGAATAACCGAAGACTGTCACAATTTTGGTACTTTTTCAGTTCTTCGTCTGTAACTCCTTCCTGGCTTGTCTTAGCAAGAAATACTCATTTTCCAATATGAAAAAGGACAAAATTTTCTACAACTTTTCCAGTATAAAGTTTTTTTTCTAAAATCAAAACCATGCGAGTTACAGTCTTCGAAAATTAAAAAATTTCAATCTATTCCTAAAAATTAGGTTTTCACCTATTTTGTCGCTCTAAATAACCGGATCTCCTGTATATATAATTGATATATAGGTATTTCTGTATTATATTGTATATATACGTACTTCACTTTGATTACTGATGATCAATTCAATGGCCTTATTGGCCGGGAGATCCCGAAGAATTGTTCAGGCTGCCTGGTGACAGTGTTTTCGATTTGCCGTCGCGCAATGTGCTAATTGTGTCTATCTAACGTAACAAGGTAAACGTACCGGATATGGGAACCTACAGCTTAACGTGCAGTCCAACCCACAGAAGCGTTCTGGCGTGCTTCATATTACACATCAAACTGTGGCAGGGCTGAAGGTTGGGTTAATGTCCATTGAAAATCGCAACTGAGACCGGGATTTCGATCTCGTCAGACACCTTAATCGCTGAGCTACCAGACCTAACCCGGTAATCCTGTCGCGTGCGAGAAGAGCGGAAGCTTTTAATCTCGGCAAGGTGACCTGGATTCGTCTCGACTGCCACCAGTTACCGGCAGGGTTAACTGTAAGTGACATAGTGCCGAGAATTTAGGTTATTTCATATTAGCATTTAGTAAACAAGTTCTGGAAATATCTATATTACCTTCTGTTAGTCTTTTTGGAAACATCTGAATAGATACTTAGCATAATTTATCTAGATTTATCTTATCGATTACTTCAGTGATCAGGAAACACACAGCGTACAACATAATTGACTATTTATTAACTTGCGAAGGAAAGACAGGTACAAACACTTCATATATAGATGTTATTTCGTAAACACACTGATTGTAATCTAGTTTTGGCGACACTATTGGTATTCGTTACGATATGGTGGCGTAGTAACGATAATGGGCTTGGTATTGAATCAATCTCTAAATAAGTTGGAGGATGGATTGATTTGAGATAGTTCCTAATGTAATGCAATCATGAATATTAGATAAGCTTAGCATGGATTAAATAGCTAGCAGCATATTACCTTAGTGCATTGATGTTTGAGTCGAAGATCTTGGTACGATTGGCGAGCGAATGTCCATGAGATCGCGCAGCAGTCGCTAATGGAGAGGATAAGCTAACTCCTGATTGGCTAGTTAAGATTTTAGTATGAACAAGTGTTGTGACTGGCTACTGATGACTTATACTAGGTACTAGGGTAGGGGGGAGGTGTTAGCGTAGCACGTTGGTAGCTGCTCACGTCCTTGAACCACCGGTTCAGCTCTAACGGGTAGCTGTGCAGCGGTAAGGAGTTGGTGTCTATACCACGAGAGTCGTGGAATCGGCAAAGCATCTGGTCCTAATGCTACATGCTGGGGAACAGCTCTGGGCTTGCCTTGACTGCTATGAACGAAATGAAATAAAGATTTTAACACTATCCCTAAATCCCAGAAAAGCAATCATGCGACAATCCAACCGGATAATGGGGACCTACAGTTTTATGTGGGACTCCGAACCATGAAGGATGAAAGACCTTTCATATTTTTTAAGAACAAAGACACATTTGGAAAAGTATTTTCAAAAACCCACAAATTTACAGTCGACCCAGCAAAATTTTCAAAATATGAAGACTAAATCTGAAAGCAGTAAGAGAATACTGGAGGGGAAAGAATATAGAACAAATGAAGTGTAACACTATTGTTTCTTTATTTGTTTTTACTTATGGCTTTACGGTCTTTAAAAGCGAGAAACGGAACAAGGAAAGAACCATTCCGGACATTATTTTTCAAAATAAGAGTAACCAATTGCAAAACAACAATATGTTACATAAGAATGTTTTTAAAATAAAGTTTATACTTGTTACAGATGCAAGAATGATCTCATAAGCAGAGTTGCTTTATAACGATACCAGAAACCAAAAACTCTAACTGTTCGGAACGTGGTATGCAAATCACTGGTACAAATCGAATAATACAACAGAAACAAAAATACCGTGGGTAACACTACTTGTAAGACATAATACTTTGGTGAATTTACTATTGAAAGAAGCAGTGGAAAGGAGAAACTGTATATTCAGGCAGGGACTAATATGTGTTTCTATTAATGTCATTTCAGTTTCAGGGTGTAGGCGGTAGTTGTGGAGGATATTTATCCCTGCATGCGAACGTCTCTGGGAGATACACAGGGATGTTTCCCGTTGCCTTCCCCATGTGACAGTGTTCGTGTTATTTTAAGTATGTGTTTCCGAAATCACTCCAGGCGAATGCTCGGATAGTTCCTTCTAAAGGTCATGGCCTAATTCCTACCAATTCCTTGTCCGCCGACCCCGGCAGCGTAGGGGTAGCGTGCTTGCTTCGCGTTGCAGCGGTCGCCGGTTCGAGTCCGGCCGAGGGCATGGGTGGTTTTAACTAAATGTTGTGTTCGTCTTGTGTTGTCTCTTACAGAAGATTTAAAATAATCACACGGAAATGAAATGTATACATTGTAAGAGAAAACACACACGTTGAGCTGGCTGTATGGCTAACATGGCCACATGCCATAAAAAAATATATAAAAAAATTCTTGTCCAATCCTTTTCCGTCTCTAATGACGTCGATGTCGACGAGGCGCAAAGTCATAAAAAAATAAACAAAATCGTGCATGATTGTAATGGTGTGCGTGTCCAGTGTATAGCATTTTTTTGTGTTTTAATTGGGAGATGAAAGAAGGGAGACGGTGAAATACGGCGCTGGCCCATTCAGGCCTACTCTTCCGAAAGACACAACTAGGACCGCCAAACTTAACGTTCCCATCCGACGGACGTAACACCAGCAGTGTTTTCAGTTTGCGCTCTCACTCCATACACACTCCGGAGAGGTTTGGGATTTAACACAGTGTAACATCTGATGATTAGGGAGCTGTGCACTACCATCTCTCCTATACTGCCGGCCAAGTCCTCACTATGAAAATTTGCTTCACCACAAGGACTCGAACCAATCAACCCTGTGTCAATCGACGGACTCCATCACGGAGCCGCAATCAACTAAGCTAACGGGGTGGACTAATGACTAAAGTATGTGCAGTAAATGCTTAAGGACGTAACAAGTAACGGGTATGTTGAGATTCGCTCAGAATAAAAATAACAGTTCAACTGCTTGAAACCAGTCGAGTGACTGATGAGACTAAAGAAACGGAGGTGGCGGGAGCCTTCCGCCTGCTAGCTGTAAGTGTCGACAGCGGGAAGTAATGCCACCGCAGTGTGGTACCAAAGGTCATGCTTGGAGAAATCCAGTCCCACGCATTGTCCGTTCAGTCGGAGTTATGACCTTTTCACTACACACTACATTAAAATGACAATTTGCGTGACCAAATAGCCGACAGCTAATGTGCTCTTATGAATACGGCCTGACTTTCCTGAATTATTATAATGTCATTGACTTTCGGCTGGATTTGTGGTCAAATTATCAACATAATATTCAATCAGTATCTTTCAGTTAAGTACAATTTGCTGAACGTGGAAAATTGTGATAAATGCTTGATACCATCCATGAATCTTCAAAATATAAAATTAACTTATTTCTGTACTTGTATTAAGTGTGTAACCCCAAAACTCGTAAAGTAAAACCGAGCATGGTGGGTGATTGGTTAACGCTCTGGCCACGCATTCGGGAGGACGGTGGTTCGAATCCCCGTCCGGGCATCCAGATTTGGGTTTTCCATGGTTTCCCCAAATCACTCCAGCGAATCCCGAGATGCTTCCTACAAAAGTCGAAGGCCGAAATTTCTTCCCATTCCTTGTTCCCAGTCCCATCCCGCCTCTAATGACCTCGACGTCGACGAGGCGTAAAGCCACAAGTTTTTTAAATAAAGTAAGGTAAAGTATAATTCCCGATCCATTCCACAGCTGGCCTCATATTGTCAGAACACAATGCGTGGCATTGTTTATATACAATCATCCTTACTTGGCCATGGAGTATACTGCTTATTAAACTGGTGGAAATTAAAATTTGTATAGTGTGATATTTGTGCTTTGTCATATTTTAAATTAAATTATTGGGCTGGGAGACAACGACATCCATGTAATTAAAGTCGAATAGTTTTCTTAGATTTTTTGAACGCTCTGTGCCAATTAACTCCGGTCTAATTAAATGTTTATACGAGGGTGAGTCAAATGAAAACCTTAAATTTGTAATAAAAAATCGAAATTTCGCGCCGTTATCCTGTAAGTTCTTTTTTTTAATTTTATTTTATAGCTTTACAATATATTCGAATTAATTTTAAAATACACCTTTAGTACATTTAACATACAGGGAAATTAACTTGACCGATTTCTTGCTCGGAACTGAGAGATATATTATCAGAGAAGTTATATCAGTTATTTTTAGACCATCTTCTAGCAGTTGTTTTCTCGCTGATTGATGTTGCTTGCAGCTCAGCATGAAGTGATAAATATCCTCTACAGAATCACACGATAGGCACATCGGCGAATCCACCAACCGCATGACGTATTTTTTGTCACGTAATAAAGTGTGACCTGTCCTAAGTCTGTACATTAAAGTAATTGTAAGAAAGAAGACTTTCCCGGCGTATGACTGCAATGTAGTCTTCACGGCGGTACACCCGTGAAGACTACGTTGCATTAAAGTAATTTCTTTCCTGTTCAGTTCTAGTTGAGCGTACCATGGCTTGCTTACTATTTCGTTTCAGATGGCTCGAAACCAAAGTCCCTTTCCCTGGCAGTCTCTTCTCCCACTCAGTCTTAACAATGTTGGTAACAATGGCCTTGAAGTCTGTGCAGGGTACCGAGACTTTTTCTGTTTCTGCAGCAGTAAGGTGGCGACGTGCTGTTCTGTCTGCTGTCTCATTTCCCAACACCCCAACATGGCTCGGTACCCACTGGAACTGCACTTGTATTCCTTCTACCGATAACTTCTGAAGTTCCCTGGCTATGTCATAGACTAAATAGTTCCGGCATCTTCCTTTTGATACTTCCATTATTGCCTGTAGGGCACTTCTAGAATATGTACAGATCACTATATTTGACTAAGTTGTCGAATGAATGTATTGCAGCGCTTTTAGAATGGCATAAAGCTCTGATGAGAACGTCGAAAACTGGCTTGGTAACCTGTAGGCTTCGTGAACGAAGCGACCAGAGTCTACAAATGCAGCAGCGGAAGCCTTTCCTATTTCCTTTGAGCCGTCTGTAAAAATTTTGTGCCACGCCTTGCATCTCGAGTTCAGTGCTTCTAGTGTGAGGCACTTCAGTTCCTCCTCACTGTGATCTTTTTTCATTGATCGGTCTGTCATAAGGTAAATGTGAACTAGAGGGGATAGATCTGACCGTTGCCATAGTTCTTCCTCACTGTACGAGTCATTGATATCTGAACTGTAAATGGCCCACTGAGCTGTTGTTTGAAAGAAATTCACAAGTGAAGGTAGTTTGTGTTACTTAGATAGGTTCCAAGAATGCTCATGAGCAAGAAGCTGCACTTTTTCTTATTAGTGGATGTCGTTTGGTGGAACAAACTCTTATCCAAAAATTCATTCCCACTTTCTTTCTTCTTAGGTCTTATGGAAGAGTTGTTGTTTCTACCTCCATCGCAGCAACGGGAATAGTTTTAAGAAAACCGCCTACCACCCTTAAAGCTGCCGATTGGATGATGTCTAACTTTCTGAGGGTAGAAACTGACGCAGTTTCGTAGAGAAATCCCCCATATTCGAGTCTGCTCCTCAATAAGCTATAATAAATGTTTCTCAGGATTCTGGGATCCGTGCCCCAGCTCAGAGCTGCTAGGGCCTTGAGGATATTTATTCCCCGTATGAATGATTGTTTTAGTTCTGCTATGAGAGTGTAGTGTCTAGCCACATCCCCAGAACCTTTACTTCGGAGACTACTTCCATAGTATATCCACCTATTGAAATTTTAAAGACATTATTCTGAAATTGTCTTTGTGAGAATACACATAACTTACTTTATCTACCGAAAGCTCTAGGCCTCTATCTTTCAGACAGATTTGTACTTCATTTACCTGAGTTTCGAGCAAATTTTTTGCTTTTTGTTTGTCAGGATGAGAAACATAGACCACAAAATCATCAGCGTATTGAAGATAGGTTACAAATCCACTCAGGCTATTGCAAACTTTCAAAGTATAAATGTCAAATAGAATAGGACTCATTGGGTCTCCCTGAGGCAAACCTTGGAATATATGTCGACTGAAGCAGTCACCGCATAAAGTAGAGATAATGTGTACTCTGTGCGCCAGGTAATGAAAACACCATGACGAAAGTTTTTTCGAGAGTCCTATATTTTCCATTATTTCCCTAAGTATGTTGATCTGCACATTATTGTAGGTTTCCTTGATGTCAAGAAAAGCGGCAAGAAGGAAGTTTCTCCCAACAAAAGTCAGCTGTATGTCAGTAATTAAGGTACTTAAATTGTCCATTATACCCTTTGCGGAATCCCATCGTTCGATCACTAAGCAACCTATGATGTTCCATATGCCATTCAATTCTGTTTTTTATCATCGCACTCATCAGCTTTGCTGTAGAAGAGATATAGGGCGGTACTAGAAAACGTTATTTTTGTCCTTGTTAGGTTTTGCCACAGGTATAATTATAACATTTCTCCACTGTACTGGGACAAACGTAGCTGCCAGCATGTCATTGTACAGTGGTACGAGCACCTCTTTCGCCTTTTGCGGCAGGTTGTAAATCATGGAGTAAGTGATCTTGTCCATTCCTGGTGCAGTGTCTTCCTTCTTCAAGGCACAGATCAATACTGACATAAGAAAGGGTGGTTCCCCCAATCTGGTGGAATTAGCATTAGAATCGTTTCCTGATTCAGGTTCCGTATTTAATGGGACGAACAGAGGCGCAGTCTTGCTAAGAAATAATTCCGCTGCTTCATTATCAGTATTGACCCAGTTAGCAACCGTCCTGTCGCCCTTGTACCAACATATCTTCCTCCACATCTCTTGGGAAGAGACACCATACGAAATGCTAGAGCAAAAATTTTTCCAGCCTTCTTGTTTTGACCGTCGAATAATTGCTCTTCCCTCAGCTGACCTTCGTTTGAGCAATATAAAGTTTTCTAAGGTTGAGTCGTGTCTATAAGTTTTAATAGTGACGGCTCTGGAGCAATCGCTGTTCGACCAAGGTTTTCTGCTGTCTGGTTTCTTTATTCCGAAGTTGGCCCATGGTATACACTCTTCTGCATTCCTGACTATAACATCCTCAAATTCGTTGTAACGGACCTGCAAGTCAGTTAAGGATTCGGAATTCTTACCCAGTCGCATATTGACTTTTTCTTGGTATAGTTTCCAGTTCGCTTTCTTGCAATTCCAGCGTCTCATTTGAGTGTTAAAGTTTTGCAATAATGACGTGTCAATAGTTGTTTTAATAACGAATTGATCGCTACCTAGAGTATCTTTTAAGATTTCCCATATCGATCTCAGCAACAGATTTGCTGATATGATTGAGATATCGGGGGAAGAGTGCTTCTGATATGGAGCACCGAGTCTTGTTCCATGTTGATTATTGAGCACTGATAATGAGGATGATGTGATAGCTTGAGCCAGCTCTTCTCCCTGCTTATTTCCTTGAAAATCATGCCACAGTGGATGATGAGCATTAAAGTCTCCTCCCACAAAGCTATTAGGTGGAAGCTGATTAAATATCGCAGTCCAATTTTCTTCACTCATGTTAATTTGAGGCGGCTTGTAGATGACAGTAATTGTATTGATGTTGCTTCCTAGTCTAATGTTCACAGATAAAATTTCTAGTTCACTTATTGGTGCAACAATATTTCTAATTCAACTGCTTATTCCCTTCCTGACCATAATGGCCACTCCTCCATATCCATTGTCTCTGTCATTCCTGTACATGTTGAAATTCCTGTGAATGAGGATGTACGATTGACGAAGCCACGTTTCGGTAATCAGCACCACATTAGCTTTATGTTCTTCCATTATCCTTTGGAGATCATTCCACTTATAGTAGAGACTTCTAGCATTCCACTGTAGGATGATCAATTGTTTCTTCCTAGCCATTCTCAGTTGTTGTAAAAAACGTCTCCATGGTAGGCCCAACTAGGCTCATCTCACATATTTCCTGCAGTATGCTTTTAGTGGATACTTCATGTATTTTTTGTGCACTGTTGCTGACAGCTTTCCTTTCATATGTTGAGATATAACTTTGAGCACTGTTTTCACGATAACACCGACCACTTCCTCGTTAATTACTGTGCTGTCTGTTCCTTCTGTTTGAACCTTTTTTGTCACTGAAGATTTTATTCTCTTGTATTGCTCACCGCTTGTAGAAGGTATTTTTTCCTTGGTGACTGTGCTGAAAGTTTTCCTCTGTACTATCTCTATAGTCATGTCTGGGTACCATGGGTGTCCAATTGTTTGTTGCCTGTGTCTCTTTTAATTCTTCTTGGCGTTTCCTCGCAGGATATGTTCTGTCGTTTGCCACATGATCACCGCCGCAATTTACGCATTTGAAGAAGTCGTTGTTGCAGTCAGACATTTTGTGTTCTTCTCCACATCTTGCACATCTTTCTTTACCTTTCCAATTATTAGCAATATGATTAAACTTCAGGTATTTGAAACATTGAATTACAGGGGAGATGTAGGGTGTTACCTTAAATTTTAAGTAAAATATTTCCATTTGTTGAGGCAGGTATTGACTATCAAACGTTATCTGCACTGTTTGTAAAGGTTTCGTTTCAATCTTGCCATCTAAGCGTACTCTTTTAGTAAAACGCCGCACGTCAATGATCGGTGCAGCTGATTTTATATTGAGTTTGATCTCCTCGTCTGTAAGATCTAATGGTACAAACCTGATAACCCCTCTCCGCTCTACTCTGCTTACCGGTATAAAAGCTTTTAAGCTGAGCAAATGTAATAAAACATTGTTGCCTGTAAATTTGTTGGCTGCTTCTGCTTCTAAGAACTCCAGAGACATTCTATTTTTACCTTGTTGGCTTATGCGTTTAAGACCAGGAATCTTATGGTAGAAAATCTTTCCTATGTGAAGTGGGTGAGGCATGTTTCCTCCAGCTGTTGGCTCTATTATAACTATATAAGGGCCTTCTGATTGTGCTTTATACAATCTATTAGGTTGTTTACTTTTGTCCTTACTAGAATCCCTGGTGTCCAGCTGTGATGTATAGTCATCCTTTTCCCCGCAGCTTAACATTCTCGCCTTCTAATTGGGGAGTTAACTGTAAAAGGAATATACTCTCCTGATTGGTTCCATTGTACATAGTGTTGTTATAAATCAATTCAGATGGTATTAAATCATCTTTACTAGGTTTATAACACATAAGCTTACAAACAGATTTACGTTTCTTTTTGACTTTATGTTTCTCATCGTCCTTACTGTCATTGTTATTACCATATTTCTTCTTAACAGGCTCTGACATATCTTGCTCATTCTGGTATACGAATGTATCCACACTTACCTCATCTCTTTGCATAGCGGCCCCTCCGCTTGACGCCACACACCGAAGCGGTTAAGAAATGGAATTAGCACTAATTAATCATTAAAATACAGCTTGCAACACACTCTCCCTAAGCACGAGATAGTTTTAACCAAAAAAGTGTTATTTAAATATGAGCGTAATAAACAAGCGTCGTTACCGTAAACAACCAAAGATCCTGCTCATCCTGTAAGTTGGTAAGTGTGCTATAAGCAGCGTGCAGAATGGCCTGTAGGTGGCAGCATAGTGTAGATGCACAAATACCGTCGCAGTATCAGTATAAAGATGGCTGCCCCACTTAAGACATGCACCAGGGAAGAACAGCGTTATGTTATTCGGTTTTTGAGTAGTGAAGGTGTGAAACCTATTGAAATTCATCGAAGAATGAAGGTTCAGTACGGTGATGCATGTTTGTCACAGCAGCAAGTCTTTTGAAACATTACAATGCAAGGCCCCACACTGCCCGTACAACAGTTGCAACAATTACAGACCTGCATTTTGACTGTCTTCCTCATCCACCATCTACCCCAAGTTCTGTTTGGACCACTCAAAGAAGTAATGGGAGGAAAGAAGTTCCGTTCTGATGAAGAGGTACGCCACGCGGTGCATTAGTGGTTGCGCGGACTACCAAAAGAATTTTTTTCTAAAGGAATTTATGCAGTTTGTAAGCGCTGGAGGACATGCATTGAGCGTGGGTGAGATTATGTTGAAAAGTGATACAGCTTTGTTCCACTTCTGCACAATAAATAATATTTTTAAAAAATATTTAAAGTTTTCATTTGACTCACCCTCTTAACATATGATATAAGTTACAAAATAATTTTTGAAATAGTTATTTGGTTTAGGTTCATAAAGAGTGGTATTCAGAACATACTGTAAACTATAAAAGGAATCACAAGAAAACAGTTCTTGTAAAACTAGTCCCCTGTTTGTTTAGTGACAAAGCTGTACGATATCTATCTCTAAGCTAACTCTAGACGCTACAGTGTATATTAACAGAATGGTTTCCCTATTATGCATATCATAACACTATGCAGCAGTGAAAAAACTTTTTAAGCAAAAGTGTGTGTTCTCTGTGTATTTCTGCCTCCTGAATTCGAAAATGGTATTCAAATATCGTATCAACAAGTTTTGGCACAAATCAGATACTTTGCCAATATTGATATCATATATTGATGTAGTAAATATATCTGGCACATGAATCATGATGAAGTAGTATAAAAGTTTAAAACAACAACATACTGAAATATGCACACAGTGAACAGATGCATACAGAGAATGTGGTACAAAACATGCATTAGCCTCATTCATTTCGTGCTTTCTTATTTTTCATTGCGTTGCTCCGGCCTTTGAAGCATCCAGCAGTAGTCAGTCGCCCATCATCCGAACATTCCAAGTTCCCAGGCATCGCCGTTCCATTTCCTTGATATCCTGACGGATTTTTTCACCTTATTCCTTACTTACAGCACCAAGATTTGGAGGAAAAAAGTCAAGAGGAGAATGTAAAAAATGTAACTTCAAACTCATTAAGCATTTTCAATTTCATCAGCATGTTCTCAACTATGTCGATATACTATGTGCTAAGGTTGTTTCCCAGGAAGTTTTTAACCACACACTTAAAAGCAGTTCACGCTTCTCGCTCCACGGCATTCACTGAATATTCGCCTACTCGCTGAAGGTCGTTTAAGTGCTTCGCTTTGTGTTCAAAAGTCAGTTGGCCGCATACCTGATTAGCGCTAAGCGTTTGATTTAACCCACCCTACGTCGATGATGTAACGTAGTAATTGTGTTATTTCAGTTATAGCATAACTTGCTTTGAATTTTGTGAAGACTGATTTAGGGAAAAAGTTCATGCAAAAATGTAAAGGTTGATAATAAGTATTCCTATTAATTATTTAAAAAAATACATTATTACATTTTTTGTTGTTGTGAGTCCAAAGCAGAAAATAATCACTTAAATAATTTTTCGTTTGTTTTTATAACATTCACCACTATTATCCTCCCCCCCCCACCCCTCGCGGACATATGACCTGTCGTGAAAGTTACCAACGCCACTGAAGCTTCAGGTTTCCTCAGTCAGCAGGTACTACTATTTTTTTATACATTACTCAGAATTCGTGTCCTTGCTATTAAAAAGACTGAGATAAGATTTACTGCGATTGTATTTTCCTTCAAAAATACTAATTACCAGGTGACACGAAGAAATAATCTAGTTCTATATAATGTATTTAAGGTCGCGCATCTAAGTAATGTATAAAAAATAGTAGCACGTGCTGACTGAAGAAATCTGAAGATTCAGTGGCGTTGGTAACTTTCACGACAGTTCATATGTCCACGGGGAGGGGGGGGGAGGAGGATAGTGGTGTATGTTATAAAAACAACAAAAAACCTAATGGTCGGATTTCAACTAAATTGCGCATAGCCATAGCTTAAATCGTCGGTCAGGATATGTATCCCGATACATTATAAATTCCCGCTATACAGAGTCCAAAACCATAAGCTTAGAAATTATTTCCGACTGTTCGCGTATCGTGCAGAAACTAAGGAATAGATATAAACGAAACATCGCATAGTAATAGCTTACGTTGCCAGTTAGAATATAGAATACTTTTTATGCTGATTAGAACATACTTCTCCACGATAAAGAATTCAATGCCATAAATTTTCCATTTTTGACCTGTGCATGGTTATCACATAAATTTTTGAACCAATTCCAACGGAATTTAGCGTAGAAAAGGATTTTGTCCTCAGCTAAAATATGGGATACACTTTATCCTGATTGGTATCTTATTACGACCATGATACAGGAGACAAAAATGTAAATTTTGACATATTTGTTCATCAATTTGGTTATGCATCCATTTAGTATTTTTCTGTACATCGATCTGGTTACAGAGCTGGTTAAGGCACACGACTGAAATACAGAAAGTCCTTGATTCGAATCTCACTCTCAACTGGCATTCTTACAGAATTTAAAGTTGATTCTCATATCTGGCAACGCTATGTTTTGTTGATGTGAAGATACCAAGACGCTCAGTGGTTCAGGATCAATTTAAATCTAATATTTCTTTCATAGTTTATCTTAAAATTAATGGCCCAAATCTCAAATACCGCTTGATGAAGTA
Organism: Vandiemenella viatica; assembly: GCA_031002005.1. Taxonomy (NCBI): domain Eukaryota; kingdom Metazoa; phylum Arthropoda; class Insecta; order Orthoptera; family Morabidae; genus Vandiemenella; species Vandiemenella viatica. The sequence continues at coordinate 14,081,453 of CM061919.1, forward strand.
GCGGGCACAGCTCGTAAACTAAGCTTCGTCTTCAACCTGAAGAAGCAATTCTAAGCCTGGTATCCAAGGTAGGTAATTCTACTGAGTAAAGGAGACCTACAGTTTAACGGGGAATCCGTACCACGGAAGCGTTCTGATTTACTTCACATTACACAGAAAGCTGTGACAGAGGTGTGAGTAAGAGTACATGAAAATCCCTTCGGAGACAGAGATTTGAAGCGGGTACCATTCAATCTCCACTCAGACGCCCTATTCCCTGAGCTAACAGACCGCTTAAATTATTGTAAGAAATAGTAAATCTATCTATCTATTTATATCTATAAAGCGGAAACCGGATAAACTTGAATTAGAAAAATTCAGAAACTACTGAGCAGATTTCGATGGGGTTCTCACCGTTTTAAAGCTTAAAATCTCAATTCGGTTGGTTGGTATGTCTTATGCTTCTACGTTACATGACGCCGGAACATTAAATCAAATTCTGAACATATGGTGAAGAATACCACAGATCGAACCACTAGATGCAGCATAACAATGTCTCTGACCTTAGTCTTAAATGAAAGGAATAATAGCAAATTGCAATGATAACGATTTTTGCTTACTTCACACTGAACAAAATTTGAAATATTCTTTCCTTTATTACGGGATGTTCAGTTTTTAAACGCCATCGATGGTCGTATTGAATGCGAGAAATTAATAATGAAAATAAAAACAGGGAGATTCTTTGATCCCAAAATCTGGTAGCACAATTACAGTATCTGGCTATCGTATACGGTTTAGGAAAATTGACCGTTTTCGTATTACATTCTTCACCTGTTCTGCACTACACACGTGAGTTTCTGCCACAATCTAGCTTTCAATCGTATTATAATCTATTTATAAGTTCTCTAAAAATCGAATGTCAGACAAAATATCTGGCGTTTGGAGCTGAAAGTAGAGTGATTCTGTTCGTAATAATGAATTCGTAGGTTGATGGTTTTTTAAATATAAATAGAACGTTGTATTAAGCCTTTAGTGTTGCAAATAAAAACATTTTAGAACAAAGCAGCTTTTCTTCAGTTTATGATTTATTGCGTTGTTTAGTAATTTAGTGCAAAACGTGAAGAGGACGTTATAAGGAAGCAGTTAATCCAAATTTCAACAGGTCAGTACCAGTTTTGGGGTGGTGGAGAAGATCTCCTTCCACCGGCAGTTTCTATGATAACCATGGCGCCACAGTTTGTAACTTCCTGAAATAAATCGGAAGTAAAGAATTTCTTTTTTCATATCTCGCTTATTTCTGAATACTTGATACACGAACCTGATATTCAACTATACAACTATGGAACATATTTTAATTTAGAGCTACAGGGCCGGATGAAGTAGGATAATGAGAAATGTTTTAGCTCCAGCGGCAGATGAGTCAGCACAATGAGATAAATCTAATTACGGATACTACGAAAACTCGATTTAGCAGCTTTCAGATAATGCTTCATTATTCGTAAAGTTAATGTGTCGTAACGGCTGTACTGATCAGGGTCACTCCATAGTTTTTGTTGTGAATGGCAAGAGTGGCTGGATGAGACAGGGTATGCCACCTATTGACAGAATATTGAGGTGTGTTATTTCTTTTCATGGCGAACGGTGGGGGTTGACCAGCGGCTTAGACATCTAATTGGCAGATGGAATTTCGCCCGCCAAAGAGACAAAGGGTGCGTCGGTCGGCGGAAGAAGAGGGACACTGAGCCACAGGTGGCCGAACAAACAAGTCCTCTGTGCCACCTCTCAGTGGGTGCAGATCAGAAGCTGTGTTAGGAAGTGTAAAGTTATGAGTCTAAGTGTGTTTTCAGCGGGAAGTAGTGCAGTGGTTGAACCTATGGTTTAACAAAGTTTACGGTTGATTGGCGCAGCGGTTGAACCTGTGGTTCGACAAAGGATACCGAGGCTTGGTGCACCTATGCACAACCTCATACAGCACCAAGTGAGAAAAAGATAAGGTGATTGTATTCTTACCACTGAAAATGTTTATGGATCAACACTCCTGTAAACGGTCCTGGGTGAAGCAATTCACCAGTTAAGAACTATTAAAATTGTTTATTATTTGAGCTAGTCGGACAATTTGTATTGAGTATTAACAGCGTGTAAGCATAAGCATATAGTAGTCTCATGTAGGATGGCGCCCATAGTATACAGTGTCGTTTTATATTTGATCATCATGTAAAAGAAAATAATTGTCAATTCTGTTTATAATCAAAGGTAGACCTATGTTTTATATGTTAAAATAAACGTTTGCTTTTATAACTAATTCTTTGTTCAGAGCGAATCTGTTCAGTTCCCTGCCAAGATGAAATGCTTAAAAGATAACGATGCAAGAAATTTTGATTTAAAATTAAAATATTAAATTTTCGTTGCTATTTAAGCACAGAGCGGTCGGACCGTCACACGGCTTAAAACATACATAAAATATTAATTTTGAACCCAAACTTTCAACTTCTGAAAATCCGTTCAAAATTTGTTTTTTATTTTTTCGTTTTTCGAGCAGCAGCATTAGCAAATGTAATTAGGTTGAAATGTAATCTGGACTAAAATAAAAACTGACATTCCGTATCAAAGCATCCAAACCACCCCATTCCTAGAACTGCGCTGCTAAATCACCGTTTAGTTTAGTACCGGAAATGGTCGGTACAAAATCAGTGAAGCTTGGTAAGTATGAATCAAGGTATGCTTTATGTCCGGAAATTGATGGCGCGAATTGTATGAAACTTGGTACATATTTTCATTGCGTGAATAAAAACAGCGTATGGGTAAATCAACGCCAACTGAACCGGGCAACGCTGCTAATATTATATAAAGTAGAGAACTAACGTGCATTTTATTCATGCATCTTCGAAAATACGTTGATATTTTTTTATTATTATTATGACTTTTTACGCCTTGTTGACGTCTAGGCCATTAGAGATGGGAAAGGGCTAGTGGAAAGGAAAGTGAAGGAATTCGGCCATGTCCTTTTGAAGGAAACATCCTGGCATTCACCTGGAGTGATTTGGGGAAACCTTGGAAAACCCAAAACTGGATGCCTGGATAGAATGCGAACGGGTGTCTTCCCGAATGCGAGGGCAGAGAGTAACTGCTCACGCTCCACGCTCAGAATTGACGTATCCTTCGAGAAACTGGAATAACTTCTGTGGTATTCTTCTAAAATCACAGGAACAACATGAAAGTTAGACGAATAACGATTAATCTCCTAATATATATCTATTATTTTTTCGTTAGTTAGCAGAGAATTCGATTTTATGTCGTGAGTTAGTATTTAATCTTCTAAAGCTGGGGCTGAATGCTGTCATAGAACGTGAGTATCACATTTCATCACACAGTATCATGTGCGACATTGTTTAGTATGGTTGTTTTAAGACTTAGGTGTAGATTTAAGTCACATCACATTTATCATGTCACTTCACGGGTTTCTTTTTTTTTTAACTGCTTTACGTCTCTTTTTAACATCGAGGTCTTTAGAGAGAGGAATGGGAAGGAATTCGGCCATGGCCTTTTTGAAGGAAGCATCCCGGCATTTGCCTGGAGTGATTTGGGGAAACCATGGAAAACCAAAATCTGGATGCCCGGACGGGGATTCGAACCGCCGTCCTCCCGAATGCGAGGCGAGAACGCTACCCGCTACACCGCCCCGCTCGGTCACGGGTTTCTGTTGGCGCGCACATTCTGAACTCACGTCGGAACGCGGTTTCGTTCTCTTGCATTGTTGATATAAGTTAGTTTTATTGATTGGAAAAATGAGTGAACATGAATGTGTATTCATTCACAGATCACCGAATTATTGTGATCAATTTATGCAACAGGTATCTTGGAACCAAATTGGGAAAGACTTAAAAATATCAGGTAGTTATAACATGTTTTATTTCGCATGTTGGTGCTTTATGGTTTGGTTCTACAGATTATTTTGTAACTGGTGGTAAATATATCAACCTTTTAATTGTTACATAACTTCCTCTTTTTCAAAGAAAAACATGCAGTGATAACCAATTTCCAGTAATTTCCAGTAATTCAGAAGATTTAGCTGTATTCCATCTTTCAAAATACACAACAAGCTGCGTAGAACACTAAAACTCAATGTGACTGAGAGCTATGTCCAATGACAGTGGTGCAGTTCTGAGCTTAATAACACGGTTAAAATATGATTCCATGACGGACCAGGTCGCATGTGGCGTGGTAGCATTGTACTCCAGCTTAGCTGACGTTTCGAGACTCCTCAGTACTCACCACTGTAACTATTGGCTAAAAACAGACTATATCTCATCAAGTAATCACCAAAGAACGGCTACAGTTACGAAGGGCGACTGTTCCTATCAAATTGCAGGCGAAGCAAATGGACGCTGCAAACATGTAAAATGTGCCGGCTCTGTGAAATTAATAGGGTGAGATCACTGCTCCGAGGGGGTTGTATTAGGCTAATATCACAATACATTTTTAATCACCAAGCTTCATCTCGCTTGATGCCCTCACCTAGGTATCTGGGCAGTCGCATTAACCGTTTGGAGGGTCACGCGCTATTATATACACTGTTATATTAGTGGTCCGTTCTGCATCATCCTGTAATGTCAGATGAGGAAGACAGGAATTCCAGTTTACAGCTTGTCAAGAGGGCGTTGTTGATAGACTGACATGGCAACAGATTAATGTCATCGAAGTATTGTATTTAGACATCAATTTCCCTCGGTTCCGTGAAGAATATATCGACGTATAACACCGAGAAAAACTTCATTCATTTACGATTTAAACGTTGTTGGTAATTGGTTCATATGTATGGTCAACCACAAGGGTGGAGTTTGCTAGAAGAATCGGAATTCCCGCCGAGAACACGAAGAAGCTCATCACCGTCGATGCCAACAACTGACTTCTTAGTTGGAGTGGTAGAGAGAAAGTTTGCGACGACATGCGATACCTTGAAGTCTAATACTTGTAAATGAGTTGGACATACACGACTCACGCTAAGGCGCCGCCTCACTTTGCGACCGTGGTTTAGCCACCAGGCTAGATCGCCTTCTTTTTCAACACCGATGGGGGGATGAGTGTGGACCACATCGCAGACGCTGAATGAACGTCAAATAAACTTCTTAACCAAATTGTTCTCTCTGCCGAGACCCGAAACGGTGCTGTGACTATCGTCGTTTGATAAGAAGTTAAAATTTTCTCAGTAGTTTTTATCGCTGTTTGTAACGTTCAGTAGTAGTTATGTGATAGTCTCGTGTTTCGATCAATTTAATTTCTCGTCCAGCTTCGCAGCGTAGCGGTTACCGTCTTAGCCAACAGTTTCTTGGTTCCCCCGTTGGAGTCTGGTCTTGGTCATAAGTGTTTTTTGGTAAATATTGTGTCCATCGGGTTTTGTCTGTCTCCGTACTATGGTGGTCAATAGTACTTGAGAAACAATAAATATACAATGGAAAAAAATATGAAGACCTGAAGACTCAAAGCAAGCTACTATATTCGGTAATAAACGTTATAAATGGCTACAAAAAAGCAGAAAGCATATTTAAACAAAATCTCGTATATCATTAATAATTTTTCTGAACGTTGTATGTAATTCTCTAAAAGCGATGTTTTTAAGGTCAGTGTAGTTCTTTTGCTTCCTTTTGTTTATGTCGGAATAACAAAATTTAGCTTTTGTGTCTATCAAGTTTTTATTGGAAATTAACTATCTAAACCAGTGTTTCCCAAAGTGGGGCCCACGCCCCACAGGGGGGCAATTTGGCTTTTTTAGGGGGGCAATTTAGAAATTGACTTGATACGACTTTACCGCTTTCTCTTCGGGTTATTTAAATGCAATGCTATTAGATATAGGTACAAAATATAACAAAAAAGTAAATTCTTAAAAGGATCACACTAAATTGCCACAATAAATCTTTATTAAATATCTTTTGAATATGAATTTTAGTATTTCATCATATGTTTTTTAATTTTACTTACTGTGTTTTATGACAATATTAAAGTGTTTTCTTTCAAAAACCATCCTATATGAGTTTCTTTAATAAAAAATAATTATTTTACTAAAAATTATGTATGGGGGGGGGGGGAGCATGGCCCAAAAAAGGTTGGGAAACACTGATCTAAACTAAGGATTTAAGGATGTAGGAGAAACTATATTAGCCTTTTCCATCCGAATGTCAACCTCTCCTTCACGCGTGCACCCTATTTGCACGGACGAGGCTCTGGCGACTGAAAGATTCCCGGTATAAGGAGCTACCCACTGCATGCCAACGGCCTCCGAAAGGCGGGCGGAAGGGCGGGGAGCGGTTCAGGGCACCCTCTTGCCCTTGGGGTTGGAAACGGACCCTAACGGTGGATGAGTCAGAAATGATCAACGGCATGGGGATGCAGAAGTCACGGGGAATCCACTGAATTAAAGACCGAAAGGGTGTCCCGAGGAAATGTAATCCTCTCAAATTACATATATCATGATGGATTCTTCCTGAGTAAAATATTCCACACGTAAAATAGTCCCCCAATCGGATCTCCGGGTGGGGACTGCTAAGTGAGGAGTCATCAGAATGGATAGAAACATTATGCGAGTCGTAACGTGGAATGTTAGAAGTCTGAATAGGGCAGGTAGGTTAGAAAACTTAAAAAGGGAGATGGAACACCTTAAGTTAGATGTTGTTGGGATTAGTGAGATTAAATGGAAGGACGCACAGGATTTCTGGTCTGGGGAACACAGGATAATTAGCACACAAGCTGTCAATGGAGTCACTGACGTAGGACTTATAATGAATAAGAGAGTAGGGAAACGGGCGAGTTATTATGAACAGTTTAGTGACAGGATTATTTTGATGAGGTTAGAAACTAAGAGCGCCCCAAACATGTTACTACAAGTGTATATGCCAACGCACAGGAAGATGATGACGTCATAGAGAAAATATACGCCGAGATTGAAGAATTAATATAAAAAGTCAAGGGGGAGGAAAATCTAATAATCGTGGGTTATTGGAATGCGGTAGTGGTAGAAGCATATGAGGGGAATACTGTAGGAAGTTTTGGTCTAGGAGGAAGCAGGATTTTAGAACGTTGTGAAAGATATACGCTAGTTGTGGCAAACACACTGTTTAAGAACCACGCAAGAAGGAAATACACCTATAAATATTCTAGTTAGATTATATAATGGTCAAACAGAGATTCAGGAATCAAGTTCTAGACTGTATTGCTCTGACCTTAATCTGATAGTAATGAAGTGCAGGCTGAAAGTCAAGCGAATAAGGAAGCAATATAAGCAGAACAAACTGGAAGTGAATAAACTGACACAATCTAGCACAAGAGAAAAATTTGCACAAATGGTCGACTTCGGTATAAGAAAAACTCTGAAAGGAGCTCAACCGAGGAAGAATGGATTGCCTTAAAGACCGGAATAATGAAAACCGGTAAAGAAACATTAGGCTTTATGGAACACCTTGTATCACTGAATAAATTTTGGAGGAGATGGTTCAGAGGAGAAGGCACAAAAATGCTCAGGATGAAGCAGGAAGAGAGCATTACAGGCAATTTAGAAATCAAATAAACAGGAAATGCAAAAAAGCAAAAGAAAAATGGATAGAAGAAAAGCTCGAAGAAGTAAAAAAGAAAATGTTCATAGGTAAAGTGTATTTAGCATATAGGAAGTTCAAACAGAATTTTGGAGAAATGAAGAAAACAAGTGTAAACATTTAAGCCACCGATGGGAAACCTCTTTAAGCTGAGACGATAGAGCTAACCGAACCGAGCGTGGTAGTGTAACGGTTAGTTTTCTGGCCTCGCATTTGGGAGGACGGTGATTCGAATCCCCGTCCGGGCATCGAGATTTGGGTTTTCCATGATTTCCCCAAATCACTCCAGGTTGCCGGGATGCATCCTTCAAAAGGCCATGGTTAGCGTTCTGGCCTCGTATTCGGGAGGACGGCGGTTTTAATCCCCGTCCGGGCATCCAGATTTGGGTTTTCCATGGTTTCCCCAAATCACTCCAGTTTGCCGGGATGCTTCCTTCAAAAGGCCATGGCCGAATTCCTTCCCATTCCTTGCCCCCATCCTTTCCCGTCTCTAAAGACCTTACTGTTAAGATACGTTAAGCAGTTAAAAAAAAAGCTAACCGATGGAAGGAATACACTAAAAAAACTGTATGATGGGGACGACTTGAACAATAGCGCAATGGAAAAGGAAGGTGTTGTCGATATTGATGACTTAGGAGATCCTGTATAGAGGACAGAATTTAATAGAGCTCTGAATTACTTGAAAGGAAATGAAGCAGTTGGAATTGATGAGATCACTGCAGAACTTCTTAAATCGCCAGGATAAGAATGAATCAATAGATTATTCAAGCTGATATCAAAAAGTTATGAAACAGGCAAAATTCCAACTGATTTTAATAAAAACATTATCTTCACACTTCAGAAGAAAGCACAAGCCGACAAATGTGAAAATTATCGGACCATTAGTCACATGATTCTAAATTCGTCGTCGTCGTCGGCCATACTCGTTTCCGAGTTTATGTTACTCTCTTGCGTGTTTATTTGTGTGTGCGCTGGTGGCTGATCATGCCGATTCTTGCATAGAACAGTCGTCCGCACACACTGCACCCAAATGTGGGTGGCTGGCGCGGTAGGGTTTGTCGGGCTTTCCGCCTTAAACGAGATTCATCTGCCAGACTTCGCCGCTCCTCTTCGAAACGTGCCACTGCTGCGGAGGTAGTTTTGCGCCATAGAATGCGGTCTTTTGTGAGGCTGTCCCAGGTGGTAAGGTCTATATTAGTTTTCTTCAGGGTCTTCTTGAACTGATCTTTGTAGCGTTTCTTAGGGGCACCGCGAGGTCTGCTGCCAGTGCTGAGCTCACCGTATAAAAGTTGGCGAGGAGTCTACTGTTGCTCATACGCTGAACGTGTCCAACCCATCTAAGTTGGTGGCTGATGATGAGGGCTTCAATGCTATACATTTGAGCTCTTTCCAAGACTCTAATGTTGGACACATAGTCGTCCCATTTAATGTTCATTATAGAGCGAAGTTTTAGCTGGTGAAATCGCTCCAATTAGTCACATGATTATAAATTAATGACCAGAATAATATACGGAAGAATGCAAAGGGTAGTAGAAGTGATAGTAGGTGAATATCACTTTATGTTTAGAAAGAACCGCGGTACAAGGGAAACAATTCTCGCTTTAAGATTAATACTTGAAGGGTGGATCAAGAAAAAACAAAGACACTTTTATGATGTATGTTGATTTAGAAAAAAGCTTTTGGTAATGTTAGATGGGACAAGATGTTCAAAATTTTAAAGAAATTAGGTTTAAAATATCGAGGAAATACCTTATAAACTATATAAGAATCAAGTGGCCATAATAAAAGTAGAGAAACATGAGAGACACGCATCGGTTAAAATGGATGTGAGACTGAGACAAGGTTGTACTGTATCCGCGTTAAAGCCGCTCTGATGGCTCAGTAGTTAAGGCGTCTGACTGGAGATCGAAACGTCCCCGGTTCAATCTCAGTCTTGCCGGTGATTTTCATAGACACACAACCGGCCTTCACCTCTGGCACAGCTTGCTGTGTTATGTGAAGTACACCAGAACGCTTCCGTTGTTCGGATTCCACGTTAAACTGTTGGTCCCCTGTATCCGGTAAGATTGCTGGGCTAGGCTAACGCGGCTGCGATAGCTGCGGAATGCGTAGCCAATAGAAACCATGTCACCAGGTCATTACGACCACACGAAATTATATTATTATCCCCGTTAATATTCAATCTGTATATCGAAGAAGCAATAAAGGAAATAAAAGAAAAATTTTCATGTGTCATAAGAGGTCAGGGAGAAAAAAATTAGTATGCTACTATTTCCTGATGACATTGTCTTGTTAGCAGAACAGGCTGAGGATATCGAGAAGTTACTGAATGGTATGAACAAAATACTGAAGGAAGAATTTGGACTGAATATAAATAAAAGCAGACAAAAGTGATGAAATGTAGCAGAATGTATTCCAATACTAGTAGATTAAATATAAAAAATAGGATCGGATGCAATAGGAGAAGTGAGTGAATTGTACCATTTGGGAAGCAAAGTTATAATCTATGGCCGAAGAAGGAATGATATTAAAAACATAATAGCACTAGCAAAAAGAGTCTTCATGTAAATGAAAAATGTTTTAGAATGAAACATTGATCTAGGAATTAGAAAGAACTTTTTAAAACTCTACGTGTGAAGTACAGCACTTTATTGTAGCGAAACATGGACTTTAAGAATAAAAGAAAGAAAGAAAATTGAAGCATTTGAAATGTGGCGGTACAGAAGAATGCTGAAAGAAGAGACAGGCTGGTAGGTCATATTTTAAGACATGCTGGATTGGTTAATTTGTTAGTCGACAGAACAGTCGAAGGTAAGAACTGCAGAGGAAGACAGAGATTAGAAAGTGTGAAGCAGATAATTGAGGACGTGGGTTGTAAGGGATATGTAGACACGAACAGGTTAGCACAAGATAGGAAGGGATGGAGGATTGCATCAAACCAGTAGACAGCAAAAAATAAAAACAGCAATTAGAAAATCCTACTCTCAAATTTTAAATTATGCAATGAACAGTTAATATTTTAAAGATCTTGCAAAAGAAACCATTAAAAATGACAAACTATATTAAGTCTAGATACAAAAGTGTTAAAATCACATAGAAAATTATTATATGTTTTCAAATTATTTAATAATTATTTTATTAATTGTAACTACAAACATCACGTGTATCTAAATGGCTTAAATATTATTTAGCGTTACAGTATGTGGTTGTTGGTTGTAACAGGTAGCCTGAAGTCAGTTTGACTGGACTCTTCAGAGGCGCTAGGCTTCATGGAGGGTGTGATGTGTCGGGCTCCACGCAGCGAGAGTCAATTATCGACTCCACCGCATGGGATTACCGTCTGCGGTAGCGCGGGGCGGCAATTAGTACGATCCGCACGATCACACACGGACCAGCGGCCTGCCCGTTCAACTGGATGCCGAACGCTGCAGCTCCACACCATTCCGACATCCTGACAATCAATACCAGGCATAGCTTCCCTCTATACATAGATTCTCCCCAATAATTAGCGAAGTTCCTCAGTAATTATACTTCTGTCTGTGACTATTCGATCATATTATGGCGGTAAAATTTGTTGATTAATAATTTTTGGCGGCCCGTCAATAAGACATTCACGTTGAAGTACTGCGGATTAAATATTTATCTTAATTTAATTGCCACGTATATTTAAAACTAGTTGTCCGCAACACCCTTTTCGTGACCTGCTAATTGCCTTGCCACTCGTACGCCTAAATCATGATAAACATATCGATTGCCAGAATTAACTAACACTTAAATGGACACTACGTTATGGACACTTTTAGCTTGATTTCTCAGTTTTTCGACGTCAGACGATGCGTCCCATATTGTGATACAGGGATGCTGCACATTTTTTCAAACCCCATTCAAAATTGTACGAGTAATTTTTTCGGGAATTGCATCAACGAAAAATGGATATTAATTTCCTAACACTTTTGTCTTAATTTCTCAACATTTCGTCATCACATTAAAATGTAATGTCAAATTCTAATTCTGGGACCTGTACTTTTTTCATTACCTAATCAAAATTCGATCTTTAGTTTTTCTGGAATCGCATTTAACAAAAATGCATCTTAATTTGTTGACAATTTTTTCTTAGAATTCACAACTTCCCGACTTCACTTCAATATGGAACACAGCCAGTTAAATTCCCAGGACTACGGGCTGTACGTTATTCGTAATGCGACCAGTGGTTTCTGCATGAATCCCGTTCATCCCAGCACATAGAGAGACAGGCAGAAAACATAAATTTTAAAAACATTTAATTCATTTTTTAGGTCTCAAATAACAAAGCGGCTACAAATAATCGTTATTTACAAAAAAAAAAATCCGTTAACAGGTAGCAGCCAAAACGATAACGGGAGTTACTCAAATAACTTGCAACAATTTTCCTTTTTTTTAATGGCTTTCGACGTCTTAGGCCATACTGTTGATTTTTTCCAGCTGATTAGACACACTACACGACGGACATGACATTCACAGACACAACACTTAATCAGCCATGCCCGCGGCCCGAATCGAACCGGTGGCCCCTACGCTACCGAGGCCTTCCTCTGACAGCCCTGTAACTGTTCATCAACCACCCGTTACGAGTGCATCAGTCACGGCTTTTTTTTTTTTTTTTTTTTTTTGCATTTAGCCTTTGGCTAATTTTGCCAGGAGCAAAGGGTAGGGGAACAAGGTTTTATTTTTATTTTATTATTATCACTTTATATTAGACTTTTTGTTTTTGCGACGTACTTATATATGGCGTTGATCACTTTTATATCTGGATCTGATAGATTGGCCATAAGGGATATTATGTCTGCAATTTTGAGGGATTTTCTTATTAGTTCTTTTCTAATTTCATTGTATTCATCACATCTAAGAATGTAATGGTATATATATTCTACTGCATTACACCTGATACAGTTCGGTGACTGGACGATTTTCATGACGTACTTTTTGTCGTTTAATAGGGCGTGACCCGTGCGTAGTCTGTTGATCAGGGTAATCTTTTGTTGCAAACCATGGCTTCTTGTTGATGTTATTACTTATTGCCCCATGCCATATTCCCTTTGTTCCTTTGTTATTTTCCCATTTTTCTTCCCATTCGTGCCTTATCAGGTTGGATGCACAGTGTCTAAGATCTGTGTATGGAGTGGACATGTCCAGTTTTCCAGTGGCTGCTAGTTGTACTTTTGCTGCCCTGTCAGCCCTTTCATTTCCATGTAAGCCCACGTGGCTTGGAACCCATTGTAACCTTACATCTAAGTCCTTTGTTGTCAGTTTCTCTATTTCTCTTGCTACTTCGTATGCCAGATAATTTTTGCTCTTGCCTTTGGGGATCCCCAGGATTGTCTGTAAAGCGCTTCTTGAATCGGAGCAGATGACCACTTTCTTTTTGTCTGTCTTTTGAATATATTGCAAGGCTTTAAGAATGGCAAGTAGTTCAGCCGAGAAGCTGGAAAATTGATCTGGTAAGCGGAATGCTTCGACGATGTCGCCCGCCGGGTCAACATAGGCGGCTGCACAGGCCTCCTCCCCTGCCTTTGATCCGTCTGTGTATATTTGAAACCAGTCATTCCATCTGGTATTTAATATTTCCATCTTCTTTTGTCTAGCTTCTTCCGGAATGCATTGTTTCCTCTCTGTCAGATTTAATGTCAGGGTTGGATAAACACGAGCGGATAAGTTCATTTTTTGCCATGGTTCGTCCTCAGAGAATAAGTAATTTATTTCTGTTGTGTGTATATTCCATTGATTTGTTAATTGCCAGTAGTTTACTAGTCTTGGCGTCTTGTGGAGGTCTGTTGATTTTCTTTGAATCTCGTGTGCCAATATCTGTACTTTCTTCAACAGAATGTGCTCTTTTTCAGAGCATACCTTTAGCCAAAAATTTAGCCCTATCTTCTTTCTTCGTAAGTCTAGTGGAGGAATTACTGTTTCCGCTTCCATCGCCTCTAACGGGGTAGTCTTGATAAATCCACCAATTATTCTTAGTGCCGCTGCTTGAAAGGTGTCCAGTTTTTTCAGTAGGGTTTTGCATGCGTTGTCGTCGAGCACCCCTCCATAGTCGAGTCTGCTTCTCACAATACTGAAGTATATATTGCGCAATAGCCGAGGATCAGCTCCCCAACTCAAGGAAGCAAGGGCTTTCAGGAGATTTATTCGTGCTAGGGAGGAAGTCCTCAGTTCTGTTATGTGTTTTCGCCACGTGAGTTTGGAATCCAGCCATATTCCGAGGAATTTTACCTCTTTCACCAGATCTATACGTAAGCCATTTATCGTTATTCTAAAGTCATTTTCTTGATAGTGCCTGTGAGTGAAGATGCATATTTTGCACTTTTGAAGTGTTAGATCAAGTCCTCTCTTTTCCAGGATTGCGCTTACTGCCAATTCTAGGTTCAGTCTAGCTTTTTCTTTATCTGGATGTGACATATATATAACGAAGTCGTCTCCATATTTGAGGTAGTTCACCATCACTGGTAGCCCATTGCACACCTTGGTCGAGTAGATGTTGAAAAGGGTCGGGCTCATTGGGTCACCCTGTGGAATGCCCTGGTAGACATGTCGGACGATCTTCTTTCCTTCTGCTGTGTGAATAATATTCACTCTGCGTGAAAGATAGTTACAACACCACCTTATCAATTTATTGGGTAGCTCTATCTCTTCCATTGCTTCCGTAAGATATCAATCTGGACATTGTTATAAGCGTCTTTTATGTCTAAGAATGCTGCTAGAAGGTAATTATTTGTAACAAAGTTCAACTGGATATCGGTAACAAGCGTGCTAACAGTGTCTATTGTGCTGAATCCTTTACGGAATCCCATAGTGCGGCGATCGAGCCTTCGATGGTGTCCTATGTGCCATTCCATCCTATTCTTGATCATCGTGCACATTAGTTTAGCCAAGCAAGGCATTAGAGATATAGGCCGATAAGAAGTTGAGTCGCTCCTGTTCCTATTCGGTTTTAAGACAGGAACGATTACAATGTTTCTCCACTGTTCAGGGACGTATGATGCGTTCATCATGTCGTTGAAGATATTTAAGATTTTTTGTTTGGCTGTTTGAGGTAGTTTGTTTATCATTGAGTACGTGATCCTATCTTCTCCTGGAGCTGTATCACTCTTCTTGAGGGCACATTCAAGTTCAGGCATACTGAAGAATGGGTCTTCATTTTGGTTGCTATTTTCATTGGATTCATGATATGCGTTTTGTTCTATGTCCTTCGGTACATATGCTGGTGCTGTCAGTTCTAAGAATTGTTCGCCAGGCTATCATCTGTATATATGTTGTTGGGTGAGGGCCGCTTTCCGTTGAACCATCTTATTTTCGTCCACATTTCCTGCGACGAAGTGCCGTATTTGATTGCAGAACAGAAAGCCCTCCATCCTTCTCTCTTCGTTTTCCTAATCGTATTTTTAGCCTCTGCTGTTGTCTGTGTACCTTTTTGTTGCCAGACGTCGCCTTGCAATTACTCTGGAGCATTCAGTAGTCCACCAAGTTTTTCTGATGATCTTGTTTCTTTCACTTACTTTATATTCTGGGATGCTTTCTTCTGAAGATTTAATTATTATGTTTTCCAGGTCGTTGTATCGTTGTTCTGGGTCGTTTGTATCGGAGTGAGTATGCTCCATCCGCCAACTGATTTTTTCTTGATATTGAATCCAATTAGCTTTGTTACAATTCCAGCGCCGATTTGATGGGGTTGACTTCGGGTCTATAGGGGAATCCAATGATATTTTCAGAATTAGATGGTCGCTGTAGGATCTCCCACTTGGTCATGGTCATCATACATGCCGCTATCAGTGAAATATCAGGTGACGAGTTTCTTTGGTGAGGAGCTCCGAGTCTCGTTCCGTGCTTGTTGTTGAGCACACTAAGTGAGGATGTCGTTATGGCCGACGCGAGTTCTTCGCCCTGATGATCCGCCTGTCCTGCCTGCCACATCGGGTGGTGAGCATTGAAGTCCCCTCCCACCAGACTTTAAGGTGGTAGCTGGTTGAATACGGCATCCCAGTCTTCTTCCGTGATGTTGCTTTGAGGAGGTTTGTAGATTGCCGTCACATTCTCCAAAGGAACTCTATGTTTCAGGTCAATCGACAGAACTTCTATATTAGCACCTGGCACCACTATGTTTCTAATGTCGCTAGTCACATCATTTCTCACAAATATAGCAACCCCTCCGAATCCATTGTCCCTGTCTCTTCTGTAGATGTTGTAATTTCTATGATTAATATTAATTTCCCTACGTAGCCATGTTTCAGTAATCATCACAATATGTGGGGCGTGCTCCTCGATTACTCTCTGTAGGTCGTTCCATTTTGGTAACAAACTCTGGAATTCCATTGTAATGTTGTGAATTTCGACTTTTTATCCATTATTATCAGTTGTGTTACATATCTCCATTGTAGTACCACTCGCTCCCATTTCCTTTATTTCTTGCATGATGTCACAGGTGACTTCTTCCTGAATTCTTTGTATCACTTCCTTGGGTAAGTTTCCATTTAACTGTTGCATGATGGTTTTAATCACAATTTTCACTATTATGTTAATACATTCAGCATCCAGTTCTTTATGTGCTGAGTCCGCCATCTGAACCTCAATTGTTTCTCTTATTTCTGGTGATATCCTTTTTTGGGGGTAATTCCCTATTAGTGATTGTCTTTTCAACTGTTGCTGCTGCGCTGTAGGTTTTAGGTTGTAAGGGCGGCAATTCGGTAGGCTTGTGTTGGTATCCAGCTCCCGTTGCTATTTTGCTTCAGTGCGCCTGCGTTTGTTTCAGCTCCTCTTGTTGTTTTCTAATTGGGCATGTCTTGTCATTGGCCTTGTGGTCACCTCCACAGTTCACACATTTGATAACCTCATTATGGCAGCTGGAGATATTGTGTTCCTCGCCACATTTCGGGCATCTCTCTTTACTTCTACAATTAGTAGAAATGTGCCCATATCTTTGACACTTGAAACATTGAGTCACGGGGTAGACATACGGGGTTACTTTAAATCTTAGATAGAAGAGCTCAACTTCATCCGGTAAAAATTGGCTTTCGAAGGTAAGTAGAACCGTTTGTAAAGGCTTTGTTTCCACTTTTCCATCCAAATGTATTTTTTTGATGAATCTTCTTACACCTACAATCGGGGCCGTTGATACAATGTTTCTACTTAGTTCTTCTTCGTTGAGGTCTGTAGGGACATATTTAATAACACCTTTGCATTCGACCCTGCTGGCAGGGATATAGGCTTTTAATCCCAGTGAATTTAAGAACTCGTGGTTTCCCACGAAACTGTTTGCAGTCTCCGCCTTTGAGAATTCCAACATCATGCGGTTTTTGCCCTGTTGGTTAATCCTCTGCAGTCCGTCAACCTTGTTATAGAATATTTTACCTAGTTGAATTGGATGTGGCATAGTGCCATTTGTCTTCGGCTCTATTGTAACTACATATGGTACCAGCGATTGTCGACCATATAGTCTGATACGTTGAGGTGGTGGAGCTGGCTTTTCTTTATACCCGCCTTGACTTGGTATAACGGGGTTCAGTTGATCACTTATTGACTTACTCGCTGTATCTGGGATGTGAGGTGGTAGCTGCTGCGATGTTATCTCTGTTTTGTAATCTGTTCCTTATTCGAGTTTAGTAATGTTTCTGACGTCGTTGGTTCTTCTTTATTTCCCTTAGGAACTCCTCTTCTATCCGAGGCTCTACGCTTCTTTCTGAGGTTGTATTTCCCTTCTTCCTCACTATCCAAGGTAGTTTCTTCTATCTTCTTTTTTGTAGCCTCCGACATATCTTGTTCTGATTGGTAGATAAATAGATCATGATTTTCACCAGTTGTTTTGGCTGTAATACCACCACTAGATTCCGCCATTGCGGCTGCTTTACACGCTTTGCCGCTGGCCGACGAGATGTAGTAGTTCTGTCGTGCACTTAAATTCCTTTACACTTATTTTAACAACTACTTTTGGGTTCGGATGTCGTGTCCCACTAGAACTAGTTGTCACCGAGACACTCACTTGGCGCTATGGCCACTCGCACCGCTGTAGACTCACTTCACTACCGGCACACACGTAAACAAGGAAGCACTCTCGTAGCTGCTAGACTAGATCCGTATGCGACCGTAGCTAAACGCGAACTGAGTCACGGCTTATTGCTTCTCTCCCCTGTTGCTAACTGCAATAGCGACCATTAGTTGACACCACCATCGCAAAATGCTTATTGCTACTTGCCAGTTATCAACTGCGATAGCGACTATTAGAGGTCACCACCTACGCAAAGTGCTATTAATTCTTTTTCCAGTTTTTAACACCGATAGCGACCAACAGATGTCGCTACTACTGACAATGATAATTATTACTTGCAGATACTATTTGCGATAGAGTCAAAAATTTATCGTATCACTACGACTTGGCAACCATCAAATCAGTTTTCAGGATTCATCCACCATCATAAACCGCTTGATGATGCTTTTTGTTACTTGTTACGACAGCTGTTTATCCGTGTCACCAGCGCTTATAGCGTCTTTGCCAGTTAAAGCTGCTATTAATTTCAATAGCCGCCAACAGAAGGCGAACCATCGAAAGGCGCTAGTTTGAAAGTGGGATATACTAGTCTTCGATTAAGCCCTTGTTTTTTCTTGATCCAGCTTTCACGGTAATCGCATGGTTACAGAACGAGAGCATCATTTATTCGCTTGTGTTTGATCCTGAAGCTTACTTCTGCTATACAATTAACGAATTTGCTTACTAGAAATAATTCTGAAGCTTGTGCACTTGTGCATTGCACTTGTTTCATTAACATTTGTTTGCTTTTTTTTTGCAATTTTTTATTTAAATTCTATTTCTTCACTATAGGAAGCTTGTGCGAAGTATCAGTCTCTGGATCATTAATTACTATTTATCAATTTTCCGTTGATAGTATTTCTGCATTGCATTAAAAGGTCTAAAACTTTACGCAGATATATATTATTTCTGGAAGGCAGATAAGGTCTTCGACATAAATTTCCATAATCGAAAATCAAAATGTAATCAGATTTAAATGTGTACCAGATCTGTGATACACGGGAAGGAACACTGGATGAATGACTCAAGTGCCATCTACTTGTATACAGTTTGTAAGAATTTATGGAGGGACAGCCAGAAGGTCGTAACATTTATTTACTTCAGCAAAGGTTAAACAAACTAAATAATTAATAGTACATAAGAGGGTCTACTGAAGTTCATGGTATAACAATGTGCTGAAATAATAAATAAGAGCTGTGTTTTTGAAAGTAAGTATAAAGAAGTTATATCACATGAAAAACTGAAGTGTAAGTGAACAGGTTAATATGATCCCTGGGCATTGCAATATGATTTTCATGCTTCAAATCAAGAGAAATACTACCTTCACACACTTGGTAAATGTAACGGACGAATACTATCAACAGAAGTAATGTTATGAATGAACCATATTAAAAAATTGAAAACTAGTAATCATCTATAAATCATATAGCGTCAACATAACATTATTAAAAACCAAATATTTAGTAAAGACTTTGAACTACAACAGAAACGAGATAATGGGTGTGAATGCCAGCAGACATTGTAAGAAATCAAATTTTTTTTTAGATCTACGGCAACTTTGTTATTCTGAAAGTAAAATTACACCTGATTGCTGAAGCAAGAGTGTAATAAAAATAGCACATGACTCCTACTGCAATAAGATATTCAACTTCAGGAAAAACTTTATTGAGAAAGAATGCACATTCACTCTATGTGGAAAAAATGCGCGAAACATCATTAAATTTTCTTCCAGATAAAAATAAATGTTTATACTGCCACACAAAACTTAACCACACCTATGTTTAATTTACGATCGGTTCATTCACAAATTCTTCACGAATTGTTTCACGGTTCCCACAAGTTAAATAGTTTCAAATAGAAAATATATTTACACGTAATAAACATAGCCCTCTTCGGATAATTTTTTTTTATCATAGGTCTCTAACTCACTTATACTTCATTTCCTCATGTTTTATCACGTTATATACAAACCGCGGCTGGTTAAGCTGGTCTAAGTGTTTAAATTAGATATTAATTTCCAAAGGTATCACTACCACTTACTAAACAAAAATATAAACACAAGTCGAAGGCGTATGTAATGTCTCTGACGGTTACTTTGGAAGCAACAATTGTTAAGAAGCCGCTTTTGATGACGTATCGGTATTCCACTACTTTTGAAGGCGTGTTCGCTAAAAAGACGTTTTTTATGACGTCACGTCTATTTCGCTACTTTTGGGAGCGTGGTTGTTATTTGAAGTAATTTCCGGCTATTTTCAACAAGAGAAGAGCGTTTCTGGGCAGAGTTTAATGGCGTGTCGACAGACACTACGTCAAAAAATTAACTATGTTATTTATAGCGGTTAAAAGAAGCGGTTAGAAAAAAAGCTATAACTGATTAACACATTACTGGAAAATAGCTGTTTGCCATCTCTATTTTGAAGCTATTAATAATGCCCTAAACTCATTTTTTTAAAATTATTTTAAACATTCAGATGTTCCTCTGGTTACAATGTTATTGTAAGTATAGAAAATGCACGTATATTTAATCTAAGATATATGTGCCTTATAATGCAGGATAAATGTCTGCAATTCTCAAAACGTGTGGACTACAGCAGTACGATTTGGTGTGGTATATTGGCCGCAATAGGGCAAACGTCCCTGTGGATATGCAGTATAGAGCAGAAACGCCTGGATATGGAAATCAGGCGAAGATTACTACTTACCGTAGCAGAAACCGGTGTCAACAGAGCCATGTTATTCTGTCGTGTCGCCCTATCTTGCTGTTTACCCGTTTCACTCATTCCCCGGCCAGAATTTGGCTGATACTGGTGCAGGTGATTTTTTTGTTTCCTCGTCTCTACATCACGTCATCCGTTCGTCAGTCACTCCCGCCAAGCGCAGGTATTTGGAAGCGCAAGGTATTAATACAGTCAACAAAACTGAATATGTTCGCAATGCACAACAAAATAGAAATCACTGACTTATTCGGAAAGAGCCACATGTTAAGAATTATTAACATGTTTCAGACCGAATGATACGTGCTCTGACAGTTATTCCAAATAAGCTAAGATTTTTCTGATATCTGATATCTGCCTTGGCGATCTAAGCGTTTCGGTTTTTATTCCCGGTTCGCCTTTAACGCGGTGAACTACACGCAGCACTATAATTTAGGTTCGTCCCAACCTTCAGCAGATCTCCGTGCGAAATATTGTATCTATCTGTAAGGCTATGGTTGGCAAATTATTTCTGCTGCACCAGCTATTTGCACCTATCCACTTGTCGTTTTATCTAGATCAAGAATAATAACCTGTCAGTATCATCTCTGGATTTCATTTCAATTACCTCAACGTCATTAGTTGAAATGTTACTATTTTTTCCAGCCAGCACTTGCAGACGCCAACTGAAAGAACCAAAAATGGACGGTGAGAAGGCGGTTCGAATCCATGTACTCAAACGGTGGTAATCTTTGCTCGGCTTTACCACACGACAACATTATTTAATTATCAAAATGCTTGAATGAAAAACACGAAGTAAATAATATTCCTATTTATTGGTCAGAAGAACTTCAAATATGAGATGGTAATCGAATACACACAAAATGCAAGGCAAAGTAGCACCGATAATACCAAGATAAGGATTCCCTAATAAATGTACTAGGCTTGAAATTGAATCACTCTCTGGAAATATGCTTGTGGAATGAATAAGTTAGCGCAATCATAAAATACTAAGTTCACGCACATGGAATAATGTTACGTTAACCCAACATGGAATAATGTTGAGTTTGCACAGTACATGGAATATCTATCAAGCAACAATTTACCTCATTAGAAGGTGTTCTATCAGTCGTGGTCGACTGTCTGAACGAGTTTGGTCTTTGCTCGCACGAATACACTTTCGTGGTGGAGGGGGAAAACTAGCCAGTAATTGGCTGATTTTCATTGGCTCTCGGTGACGTTTAGTAGGTATAAAGAGTTAGGGAACAGCTCCGCGTTGCAGTCAACACGCTGATGAAGGTTCTCACAACCTTGGTTGCGCAAATTAGTTGTGTGCATGGCTAGAAATACTGGCTGTGGTTTGGTTAAAAGGTAGCTGCAATTTCATGCCAGTTGGACCTGAGTAGTCACTGGTAATGAGTACTTGACAAACAGCGCAGAGCATCCGGTCTCTCCCATTGAATATTGAGAAATAGTTCTGGTCTTGATTCTCTTGGCTGTGTTATGAACGGAACGAAATAAATACTTTGGATTTATTCCTTTATTACAAAAAATGGCAAAAATGTAACACACCTCCGTATAGCTACGATCTTCACGCTTGAAACTGAGCCGACAAATTCCAGCACCAATATGGAAACGTATGAATTAACATACAGGGTATCCACAATGTCCTGCTCTAGTTAGAATAAAAGATACCTCATATATGAGATACGGACATGCGGTTTCCTGTATGTTCTACATCTCTCAAAGTTTCTTTGCATTCCTTCCACTTCCACTAGTGCACTTCTAGTTGACGTGAGGTTGTCGGTAAGTTATTCCATCTCCTATCACAAACATTGCAATATAGTGACATCAACCGTTTACACAACTATCTGTCAACGAAGTGTGGCAAGCTCTGGAGCAGGGTCTTCGTAGATCCGATCCGTGACGTACTCCCAAGAAGAATCCAAAGGGGAAATATAAGAGGATCGAGATGGTCAAGTGATTGGTCCATCACGACCAATCAATCACCCAAGGAAATGTCTAATCAAAGTACCCTTGACTTCACTAGACCAATGAACAGGCGTGCCACCTTGGTCGACATTCATCCTTGTTCTGTTTTCCGTGCTATCCGCTCCGTAACTTCCTTATTTGCGCTCGCTCGTTTTACTTGCTTAGGGAGCGTGCACAAACCACGTAGCTCCATTTTGGCCTATTGTGAACCCCCCCCCCCCCCCCCACGTAGCCCTACGTGGCTTTTGCCTCTACCCCCCTCCCCCCCCCCACGTAGCACGTAGCTTTTTTTCCCTTTTGATTCCAGAAGTCATTTTATACTGTTTTCTCTCGTCAGACGATTGTAAATTATATAAAAAGATAATTAACTGAGGGAAATAAATATTCACATGTTGTTGTGTGTTCTATTCCTCATATTAACTGTGAAAAATGTTATGAAAGGAAAGCTACGTGGCCTGGCTCTGAACCCCACCCCCTCCCCCCACGTAGCCCACCGTAGCCTTCCAGTCAACCCCTCCCCCCCCCCTGGACCGAGCCACGTGGTTTGTGCACGGTCCCTTATCGCTCCAACTCGAGGAACTTCCTCCCCATTTTCCTTGTTTGTTCCGCTGGCGTATGCTAGCATATAGCTGCGGCGTGGAATTGGGCACCACTTCCCTGTCGACTGGTCCGCCGGCGGGAGAGTGATTTGGCTTCGATCGTCACGTCAGAGGGGCATCCTCCCCTGCCCACCGAGTTGCAGGGACTTTCCGTGCCAGGGCCTGCACTTAGTGCAGTAACCCGCGTACGGCAGAATTAGGGTCGTTTTGGACGGAACAACCTTGCGGTGATAACAACCGTCCAAACGGCATTCCTGAGGCCTCCCAGAAGACAAAATGGATGCTGCAGGATCCAGCACTGGCGTCGAGTCTTCGGACAACATTGTCGTACAGCTGTTCGCGGCCAGCAAACCTACAAGAAGATACTACCAGCTACATAATCAGGAACCATCACTAACAAACAACATAGTAGAGAAGCAGCAAGCACCAGCGCTGCTACTGCTACAGCTCCGGCAACTCATGTGCCAATTCTGATAAAGAACATAATGGGCATAAACCCAGAATTAGACCGCATGATACAAATGATACAAAAGAGCTTCAAGAAGAGAGGCAGTACAGAACCAAGCCCATCTGTTTCCATAGTCTCAAAGATGAAGAGACAAATGGAAAAGAAAGAACCCGGCCCATCGCAAACTAAGAAGACTAAGCAAGGCAAGAGGCCAGAGAAGAACCAACTACTACGCTCAGTCACAACAGCTAAGACACCCCAACTCAACGAAGCCATTCACACAACCACTACAGTTGTCCAAGCACCAGCAGCGGCAGAATTACAGACAGCTAGGAAGACTGTCCGCCCCTCAAAAGACACCCAGCGGGAACTGCAAATGGAAATATCGAATCCATACAGCCCGCTGAATGAAGAAACAGACCAGAACCAAACTCAACAACAACAGCAGCAGCCAAACCATCCAAAGCAGCAGTTACCACCAATCGTGGTACAGTTCCAAAATTCGTACAAAGAGCTTTATCAAATGGTAAAAGGGGTCCTGCAAGCCCAACGATTTCAAGCAAAAACTGCAGGAGGAGATAAAGTCAAGCTAACATTCAACTGTACAGAAGACTACCTTAAAGTTACGGCTACGCTACAGAGGAAAGGCATTCCGTACTATACCTTCCCCACTGCGGCGGAGAAGCAGCTCAAAGCAGTTCTACGTGGAATACCCACAAACATGCCCACTGTGGATATCAAAGAAGAGTTAGAAGAGCAGGGCTTTGACATCCGCACAGTAGCACAGCTAAAAAGATCCGGAGGATCGGATCTCATGCCCCTGTTCCTGGTCGTCTTACCTGACCGGCCACAGAACAGGAAGATATTCCAACTGGAGTCATTAATGTCTCTCAGAATCACAGTAGAGAAACTCATGTCGTCAAATGGGCCAGCGCAATGTTTTAATTGCCAGGCCGTGGGCCATGTTGCAAGACACTGCAACATGTCATCTGTGTGTGTTAAGTGTGCTGGCCCACACCTGTCCAATGTCCTTGAAAAAAGGAGATAGCAACCTGAAATGTGCAAATTGCGGCGGCTTGCAAGTAGCCAGCTATAAGGGGTGTACAGCATTCAAATGTGCTCGCGAAAGACAATGCGGCATTGCTGCAAAGCAGGCAGCTGATGCCAAGAAAAAGCGTGAAGCACAGAAAAATCAAAACTCTGGGGTCCAACAGAAGCCTGAGGAAACTCACGGTCCCTCTGCACAAACCCAGAATCGACAGATGCTATCTGGAAGTCAAAACCATATGAGGCAGGGAAAAAAAGGCTCCTGCCCCAGATTCCAACAGACCTCTCCAGAAAGCAACAAAGAGACTGCTTCAGGAAGATAATTCATCGGGCCCCAGGAAGAAAAATGCGGCCCCACAACCATCCAGAAACAATTCTCCAACCTCCTACGCGGAGGCAGTTAATGGCTCAACGCTGAAACCGCAAGCAGCTACTTCACCCCCAGAAGCAGAACAGCAAGTAACCTCTCAACAGCCACATCACCACTGCAGTCAGTCATGTTAACGCCCCGAGGCCACAACCAACGGAGGCAATATGGATAGACTTCTACACCTCGTCGGTACATTTACTCAACATGTTAACATCCCTGCTCCTTAAATTCGACCAGCTCTCAGCGGACATGAAGGCTGCAGTAATGCCGGCCCGGAGGGCTGAACAACCCATGGATACCCAAACCAACCATGAACAGGACGCACACTGAAAACTTGACACTGTGCGTTTGGAATGCCTGCGGCATTTACCAATAAATCAATGAATTTCGGCAGTTTCTACGCGATGAAAACATCGACATATGTCTCATCGCCGAGACTCATCTAAAGCCCGGACTGATAATCCCAGTAGCAAACTATAATTGCTATCGTAAAGACAGACCTACCGCAGGTGGAGGCGTCGCCATAATTAAAAAACGCGGCATTCCTCACCACGAAATTCACCTGCCACCAATGCAACAACTTGAAGCCTGCGCAGTAGAAATTGGCACAACAGTTGGACCGGTTACAGTTGTAGCTACCTATAGACCACCCAGAGCGTGGCTTGAAGAAGACGACTTCACAAACCTACTCGCCATCAGGGGAAAGATGTTAATAAGAGGGGACCTAAACTCAAAACACCCTGAATGGAATTCAAGAGTAAGACATAATGCCGGATGCCAGCTCTTCCGTCTCTCTCAAAGACAAAATTTCCAAGTCTGGGGACCAGAAGAAACAACTCATCATCCCTGGAACGGCAGGCGTGGAGATTTCCTGGACATTGCCATTACTAGAGGCATCACTGGATTCGTGGCCGCCAGTACTATCAACAGAATGTCGTCTGATCACTCACCTGTTATGATACATATTGATGTTGCTTCGTGGCAACATCAACCAACAAATTCATTCAACTACAGCAGGACGGACTGGGCCAGTTTCCGTGAGATAGTGAAAGCACCCATACCACAACAACTGAATGCACTAAACTTGGACACCGAATTAAAGAACTTCTCCCTCGCTGTCGTCCAGGAAGCCAAAAATTCTACACCTCCACCCGGTCCCAAGCGCCAATCCTGGCAACTGCCTCCGCAACTCATCGCACAAATTAGGCACAAAAACAGAGTCGCCAAAGAATGGAAGCTTACCCGGCAGCCCCAAATCAGGCGACTCCTCAATCGGCTTCAACGGGAGCTTAAAGCCGCCCTCATAGAGCATCGTAACAGGGAGTGGTCAGCTAGGCTTACCACTCTAAACACTCAGGACGGAAGTCTCTGGCAGGCAACGAGAAGATTCACCAAGCGACGTGCACGAATACCTGCACCACACGGTGAAAGAGGCCTTGTCTTTACTGACACAGACAAAGCAAATGCACTGGCCGACCATTTTGAGAGGCAGTTCAGGCCAGCTGACGATGAAGATGAAGAACACACCGCCGATGTACGCCGAAGCCTTACGCGATTTCTAGCAGCGGAAGACGAATATCATATTGATAGAATATCTGAAGATGAAATAAAACGCACCATCATCCAGCTGCATCCACGAAAAGCTTCGGGAAAAGATCAACTTGGGAACATGATCCTGAAAAACCTGCCGCCTGAAGCCATATCTTTCCTGGAAAATCTGTTTAACACAATTCTCCACACTCAGAGGTTTCCCAGATGTTGGAAAGAAGCGGTGGTCATAGCGGTTCAGAAGCCCGGCAAGAACAGTATGTTCCCTCAGAATTACATGCCAATCAGCTTGCTACTGGCACTGAGCAAAGTCTTCGAAAGACTCCTCTTGAAAAGACTGAACACCCACATCAAGAACGAAGGCTTGATACCAAATTTTCAGTTTGGGTTCCAACATGGACACTCAGCCACGCAACAAAAATGAGAATCGTTGAAAGGGCCACCACCGCCTTCAACTTTAAAGCCGTCTGTCCGCTCGTCCTCTTAGATGTGGCTTGAGCGTTTGACGCCATCTGACACTAAGGCCTTCTGTACAAGCTTTACCAACAGGGTATCCCCGGCCCGTTGGTAAAACTCATAAGAAGCTACCTAAGTGGGAGGTCATTTAAAGTGAGAGACCGAGCGTGGTGGTGTAACGGATAGCGTTCTGGCCTCGCATTCGGGAGGACGGCGGTTCGAATCCCCGTCCGGGCATCCAGATTTGGGTTTTCCATGGTTTCCCCAAATCACTCCAGGCGAATGCCGGGATGCTTCCTTTAAAAGGCCATGGCCGAATTCCTTCCCATTCCTTGCCACCATCCTTTCCCGTCTCTAAAGACCACGTTGTTAAAAAGGGACGTTAAACTGTTACAAAAAAAAATAAAAAAAAATAAAGTGAGAGTAGGGGAAGAACTCTCCTCAAGACGCCCCATCAATGCCGGAGTGCCTCAAGGGTCAGTGCTGGGACCCGTGTTGTATAATTTATACACCGCGGACATCCCGGCCCCAGCTACAGTCCGAATTGCATTGTACGCGGATGATACCGCATTCTTCATAGCTCACAGAAACAAGGCCGTTGCAATTCGACGCTTGCAAGAAGTTCTGCAACAGACACTAGCCTGGGCGAGGAGATGGAGAATCTCCCTGAACACGGCTAAAACACAGGCCATAATGTTGACAAGGCGCTTGGGGAAATGTCAACCTCAACAACAGCAAACCCCAAAACTCACACTAACTGGGGAAACAATTGAATGGGTACGAACGGTCAAATACCTTGGCGTGACCCTTGATGCCAGACTAACATGGAATCCGCATATACAGGATCTCAGAAGACGAGTTGCTGCTCGACTACAGGAGCTGTACCCTGTGCTAAACAGGGACAGCGCGCTCTCCCCAAGAACCGGCGTTAGCGTGTACTGCAGTTTTTGGTGCGCCCGGTGATGGAGTATGCGTGCCCAGTGTGGGGGTACGCATCCAAAACCTCGCTAGGCAAGCTGCAAGTGATGCAAAACCGGGCACTACGTAGAGCTATACACCTGCCTGTCCGATTTCCAACCAAGGCCCTGCACGAAGCATCAGGCATACCGCTGCTAGGTGATAGAATAATGACTATCACTAAGAGCTTCTACAGGGCAGCATCAAAGTCATCAAACCCACTGATTGCCAGCCTTGGCGAATATAACACCACCTCTGATAAACACAAAAGACCTCTTTCTATATTGTACCAATGACAACTTAGGAGCAAAAAGTAATGACATACCACAAGAAAAGTGACTACTCACCACTACGCTTGGAGGAAATGTCCGCCGCAAATGCTTGGCAAAAAGAACGAGCATCAAATGCTCCTCGACGACGACGCCACCTTGGAACAACATGGTAGGTTGCAGTTCCAAAACTTGAGGGAGAAGGTATTTAGTTGCTTTAAATTGCAACTATAAGCGTCTTAACAACAAAGAAAGAGAACACCAAACGTTTACTTTATGACTACGTTACCATAGAATGTATAAGTTACGATTTATCTACAACAAATGTAAAAAAAACTTTGTGAAACGTAGATCATCTTGAAAAAGACTACATGTTTGTGTCTCACACAGTTTACGAGGTATGTTTCATTGTAATGGCAGTAGAACTTTTGTCACGCCCTGTATTACAAGATGCAACCACAGTGCCCCCTGTCCGTTATCCATATCAGAAAATTCGTGTCTGGCGCTCCATGTAGCGTTAAGTGCTTCGAAGCACAATTTCCGAACATTATATGGCTTGCCAATGCTCAAGCTAAATTACAGACTGAGTAAAATTAAATTCATTTGATCTTATGATTTGGTGACATAGTTTCAATTCGCCGCTTATTGAGTATATTTCCGGTGTGGACCTACAGTTTAACTTCAAATTCGAGCTGCGAACGTTCAGGATTATCTCATATAATCAAAACATAAAAATTCCCCGCTCCGTCCGCCGCTCCGGGATACGAATCAGAGAAACTGAATTTTAAAACCGCTCACCACGTTAGGTGATGGTATATCACAGCGTCGCTAAGGCTTGGCGGCCTCCTTGATGTTGTTTCTTGAAGGAAACCGAAAAAAACCAGTAGTAGTTTTTACCCTATCACTTTTGTCATATACTACATGAACAATGAAAAAACATTCCACCACACAGATCTGTCTCTACTGAGGACAGGTAAACGTATCGCTTTACGTCTCTCGGGCCAGCGGCTTTCATTAATTTATGTCTACAGCCAGAAGTGAGAAATTGTACCGTTTAGTTCATCCGACTGTCCAAATGATTGCATAATGGATACCACTGCTCGTTTCACCACGAAGCCGATTATTGTTATCAGAAGTTGAACATCTTATCTACACAGACTGCTGTACACATCGTACCACACTGGAAACTACTTATTGCCAAAACACTCAGATCCAGAAACTCCGAAAATTACAATAATAATGGGACAATGACAAAAAATTGTCCTGAATCATCCGCCGGACTTGAGGGTTGAAATCTATCACAAAATGCGGCATACGATGATCAGTAAGCCATACACATCGGACCCAAAAAAGATGCATACAAGAGCAAACACACAAACATAAGATACTGCGGCTGTAGTTAAAGAACAAAAACTATAAAAGAATCACACGGGAAGAAAATAAAACTAAAAAGAACACCGAAACTAGAGACAGAAATACAAAAACATCAAAAACTTGTGTTATTCGTTGCTACGATCACGTTGAAAATAAAATTTCTTGTTAATCGAATACTTCTCAGGCTAATTTTTAAACTTTTGTTCATTCTACAGTCTTGAATGCTTAGAGTATTTGCTGTTACACTTTGTTTACCAACATTTACTACGCATTTTATTTTTTTATTTTGCTTCACACTCATTCATTATTATCATCCCTTTGTTAACGTAAACTCTTCTCGTGATTACTTTGAGTCACTCTCCTTCGTAGTCAATATTCACTACAATATGGAATATGCATGTAATTCAAATATAGGACTAATGTTATTACTGCAGAATTACAACTATAACGCCATTTTCCTATTTATTCGCTTTTTATTTATTGATTGAATACAAGGGAAATTAAACTTCCCAAAACTCAACGCTTTTGGTCGAATCGAATAGTGATGTAAAAATCCACGTTCACATTGTAAACGATAGCGTAGTTACTGGGTCTTTTCATAATTTTGTAATTGTGTCTAAGTTTTATCGTAATTTATTAGCATAATTGGTGAAATTCTTGCCAAAATACTCATACAATAAATAATGTTTTGTTAAACAATCTCTCCAAAAAAAGATGTTTGACAACATATTTTGCATCAATTCCGAATTTTACAGACGCTGACGTTAGAGTAGTGGAAGCTTGTCGAATTACAATGGAATTATATATAATAAAATATCCTTTGGTTGGAGAAACGGAAAACTAATCTCATTTTAATACAAGTACATCTGAAAAATAAAAGCATGGAGAATAGAAAACAGTAGGATTTATCTGAGAGGTCGTAGGCTACAGCAATGTTTGGAAATAAGAGGAACAACGATGATAAAAAAAAGGTAATGTCGATTTGTTATTGTTAATGGCAAGAAAACTGAACTTCTGCGGAAGTATTTGTAATATTGTAAATTAATTCAAATATCGGTTATAAGCCTATTCAAGAGTTTATTTGAGGCATTCATAATGTGTTTAAATGTGATTTACTTTCTCTCTATAGGTGCTCAAGTGGTGATTTCTTTTTATGAAGTTCGAATAAAAGAAATGTGAGTTTAAATTAGACTTTTTAACCGACTTCAAAAAAAGGAGGAGGTTCTCAATTCGTCTGTACTTTTTTTTTTTTTTTTTTTTTTTTTTTTGTATGTACGTTCAGCCATATCCTCGACAATTTTTAAACCGATTTAAATGAAATTTTTTTTAGTGGATAGGGTATACCTCCAAAGTGGTCCCATATGAATTTCATTGAGAAACCACCCCATCTACCCCCTTCAACCCCATAATTTTTATACAAATACATATTTTTATTCGATCTCGTTGAAACTTTGGACATATATAGCCAAAAATAAAGAGAAAAATACTGTCAACTTTTGGTTTAAAAAAACTGAACCCCTCTCCCCCTATCCACCCCCTTGATTTTTGACATTTTTCTTTATTTTAAAGCTGCAGACGACACCATTTAACTGATCTCCATTAAAGTTGGCAATTACATGTAGGGTATACTCCAAAGTGGTCCCATATGAGTTTCACTGAGAAACCACCCCTTCTACCCCCCCTCCGCCCACTAATTTTTATACAAATCCACATTTTTTATTCGATTTCGATGAAACTTTGGACATATATAGCCAAAAATAAAGAGAAAAATACTGTCAACTTTTGGTTTAAGAAAATTGAACCCCTCTCCCCCTATCCACCCCCTTAATTTTTGCCAATTTTCTTTATTCAAAGCTACAGTCGACACCATTTAACTGATCACCATTAAAGTTGGCAATTACATGCAGTTTTTCATGGAGAAGGATTCTGACCAAAAAAATCAAAATAAAAAAACCACCCCTCTCCCATTTACACTCCTTAATTTTATAGAAACCTACATTTCTTATCTGATTTTTACTGAACTTTGCCCATGTATACTTTAAAACAAAGAGAAAAATCCTGTCAATATTTGGTCTTCCAAAGTTCAACCCCCCCCCCCCTTCTTCCTTTTCATGGAGTAACTGACCAAAAAATAAATTAACAAAACCACCCCTCTCCCCTTTACACCCCTTAATTTTTATACAAACCCACATTTTATATCAGATTTCGATGAAACTTTGGACATGTATAGTAAAAAATAAAGAGAAAAATACTGTCAACTTTTGGTTTGAAAAAACTGAAGCCCTCTCCCCCTATCCACCCCCTAAATATTTACCAATGTTCTTTATACAATGCTAGTCGACACAATTAACTGGTCTCCATTAAGGTTGGCATATACATGTAATTTTTCATGGAGAAGGTTTCTGACCAAAAAAAATTAATTAAATAAATAAACCACCACATGTCTCCCTTTACACCCCTTAATTTTATGGAAATCTACATTTCTTATCTGATTTTTATTGAACTTTGCCCATGTATACTTTAAAACAAAGAGAAAAATCCTGTCAATATTTGGTTTGCCAATGCTTAACCCCCTTCCTCCTTCAACCCCATTAACTTTTGTCAATGTTCTTTATAAAAAGCTACAGTCGCAATAGTTTGACAGATTACCATGAAAGTTGATGCTTATATGTATTTTTTTTACGAAGAAGGTGTCTGACCAAAAGATCTAAAAACCACCCCCTCTCCCCATTAAACTGCTTAATTTTTATACACAACCTCAGTTTTTATCCAGTTTAGACAGAACTTAGCAAATTTTTACTATAAAACAAAGAGAAAAATGATGCCAACTCTTGTTTTGCAAAAAATGAACCCCTCTCCCCTTTTCCACCCCCTCGATGTTTGTCAATTTCTTTTTAGAAAGCTACGGTCGACACCATTTGACCGATCTTTATTAAAGTTGGGACATATATATGTAATTTTTTTATGGATAAGATCTCTGACCAAAAAATAAAAAAAACTACCCTAGCTCCCCATCCCTTAATATTTATATAAAACCCACATTTTCATTCGAATCGGTGGAACTTCGCATGTGTATACTTTAAAACAAATAGAAAAAGAAAAATACTGTCCACATAACTTTCACAAAAATGCAAACCCTATCCCCCTTTCTACCCCATTAATTACTGTTCTTTATACAAAAATACCATTTCTTTCTAATTTTGAAGGAATTATGCACATGTATACTGCAAAACAAACAGAAATATACTGTCTACATTTGGTTTCGAGAGTCCAAACACCGCTCCTTCCTTTCCATCATTTAATCTACAGTTTCTTTCCGATTCTGAAGGAAATTTGCACACATATACTTTAAAACATACAGAACAATTTTGTTTAAATTAAGTTGCTTAATTTTTTTTTTTGTATACATACCTACAGATTTATCTGATATCAATAGAAATTTATACACGTATACTTTAAATCAATCAGAAAAGGCAGTCTACATTTGGTATACAAAAGCTCAATCCCTCTTCCCCTTTACCATCACCCCTGTTAATTTCCAATGTTCTTTACAAAATATCCACAGTTTTAAATTCCGTCAAAATCAATTAAGCTATTTTTAAGTCATGGCTTAATATTTATAAAATAATGTCGTAATGTCTCAACATGTACTTCAGATTTCAACTTTGATCCCAAGCTTTCACCAATTAAAAATCTATATTTTTTGTGTGATGCCGGAGCAAATAGATATATTCCAGAGAGATTTCTGTATGTGTTATGTGCTAATGTTACATGTTTCGGTTATCGAGCAGCAGCTTTAACAGATGTTATGATAAGATCGAAACATAGCCTGACATTCCTTAACGGAACGCCCAATTCACCCCGTTCTGGAAGTGGTTGTGGTATATAAAGACATAATTCTTCTTTTAAAGCAAGTGCTTTGATCTCTGAGCTACCAGGAAGTTCGCAAAATGGGAACTGCTGTGGCATATTTAAAATACTAAACGAAATATAATACCACTAAAAATTTAAAAATAAAATAATTGTTTAAAAAAACATAAAAACCGCCTTCAAAAAAAGCACTAAAAATTTTAAAATAACTTTATACCTTGCTTAGGAAAAAGTAAATCTAAATAGATAACATTTTACATTACTTTCATTGAAATTTTGACATTAATTAGTTATTTTTGGAGTCGGTGCCAGCAAGAAAAACAAAAAGATAAAAACAATAAGGAATAACAATAATACTTAAAAAATCATGTTACTGCTTACCTACAATTAATGCTAGAAACATGTTTCAACAAAACTGAAACATACAGATGATACGCCGATATTATACTCTGTAAATCGTTTACTTCATGATGCAACCTACCAACTGACACTGTAGCGCCAGAGATATTCCTGGATGACCAATAAGGCCAAGCCACAGATTAAAATACTATTAATTTGTTTCCCTAAGATATCTCCCACAGTAACACAATCTGCCTCACAACATGCTGTAAAATATTGGGAATTTTTGTTCGTACTACTTGTTTCGCCTCTAACGCCAAAAAAGAATTTCAGTAATTAGATCTTCGCGATGTTACAGCTGGCACCGACTCCAAAAATAACTAATTAATGTCAAAATTTCAATGAAAGTAATGTAAAATGTTGTCTATTTAGATTTACTTTTTCCTAAGCAAGGTATAAAGTTATTTTAAAATTTTTAGTGCTTTTTTGAAGGCGGTTTTAATGTTTTTTTAAACAATTATTTTATATAGCTTATGGTCTCCACTTTGGACACATTATATTTTGATAAAAGAATTTTTCGGAATTCTACCATTAAAGGGCTACATGGCAATATTTCTAAAATGCTGTTTCATTGTGTTACGAGTCATTTATCTCCCTGGATACATATTTTAAATCGTTTAATGACATGTTAAAGATTAAGATCTCTGCTTTGGTGACATCATATGTTAAGACGGGGATTTTTCGTAATTCGACCATTAAAGGGCAAAATTACCATTATTTCCATAACGTTTTTTATTATTATTATTATTTGCTACGAGCTATTTATTAATATCTAACCGAAGTCGAGAAATGAGGTATTATTTTATAAATTAGAAATTAATGTCTCCGCTTTGATCTAATCATATTTTTAAAAAGGAATTTTTCTGAATTTGACCCGAAAGGGCAAAAGTATTAATATTTCTACAGAGCGTTTTTGTGTCACGAGCCATATATCTCCCTTGATATCTGACCGATATAGATAAATGAGGTATAATATTAACGATTAAGATCTCCGCCATGGTGGCATTATATTTTAACAAAGGAATTTTTTGTTATTCGACCCTTAAAGGGCAAAAAATGTCAATATTTCTAAAATGCGTTTTTTGTGTCTCCAGCCGTTTATCTCCATGGATATCTAACCGAAATCGATAAATGAAGTAGTATTCTGAAGAGTCATATTTTATGACAGGAATTATACGGAATTTAACAATTAAAGGGCAAAAATATCAGTATTTCTAAAATCCGTTTTTTGTGACTCGAGCAATTTATATCCCTGGATACCTAACCGAAATCGATAAATGAAGTAGCATTATAAAGAGTAATGTCTCTGCTTTGGTGCCATTAAGTATTAAGTTTTTTTTTTTTTTTTTTTTAATACTACCTTTAAAGGGGAAAAGTATCAAATGTTCTACATGGAATTTTGTGTCACACGCCATCTATCTCTCTTAATATCTAACAAAAATCGATAAATGAACTACCATTTTACAGAATAAGGTCTCCACTTAGGCAACATAACAAATTAAATACAAAATTTTCGAAATTTGTTTCTGTTACGGCAACATTTCTGTTTTTGTATAACATTTTATTCGCGAAATGTTCTCACGGGCTACGATCACAGCTACACATATCACAGAAATATGGATATTCTGTGCGTATTTTGTTTAGCTTAGTTGTAATCTGTTAAGGTCAGAGACAGTTGGTCGTACTATGATTTACGGGTTCAAACGTTTTTCTTAATTGTTTCGTAATACGTTGTAAATATTTTTTTTATGTATCTATTACACTAAACAAATAAACAATTGCTACATATGAGGCGGTTTTCCTTTCATATATACAATAGTAATAATATATTATCGTATTTCGACAAGATACAAGATAATGAAGTGATAGATATTTGAATTATCCATTTTTTTACGCTTTTAGTGTTTTATTTTCGAATTAGATAAACCTAATATGCATCAGGGAACAACCGACAGTGAAACTGCTGACAATGGGAATTATGCATTTAGGCGGTTTTCCTTTCATATATACAATAATAATAATATATTATCGTATTTCGACAAGATACAAGATAATGAAGTGATAGATATTTGAATTACCCATTTTTTTACGCTTTTAGTGTTTTATTTACGAATTAGATAAACCTAATATGCATCAGGGAACAAACCGACAGTGAAACTGCTGACAATGGGAAATATGCATTTAATTAAAACTTTGACCTAGTATATTAGCAGAGTTTGTGGTAAGGTTTAAATGCACCCGGGACCAGGGTGACAACTGATAGGTAAGATGCAAGGAATTACATTGAGCGTTATTTTATAACGATTTTATTAAGAAGAGTCAACTTACTAGGTATACAGATAAAAAAAAACTAAAGATTTATTATGGTTACAAGGAGGTGAATGAATTGAATGCTGAGCACTTGGCATCATTTGAAAACAAACTCAACTGTTAGGTAGTAGGGAAAAGGTTTCAGAATCCTTCAATTGTTGGAGAGTGACGAAGGATGTACTAGAGAAATAAGGGGTTTGGGTTACAAAACGTTGGTCAGACGATTGCTTGAATATGGTAGTGTAGTATGGAGCCTACATTTTGGATATCAGATATATGAACTGGAGTGTATGCAAAGAAGAGCTGCTAGATTTGCCTCTGAAAATTACAGCAAAAAAAAAAAAAAAAATCAGTACGTGATATGATAAAGGAGCAGGAATTGTATTCATTTCAATATAGGAGAAGGGTGAAGAGAATCATAGGAGTGTATAAGGCGTATATTGAGGATGAGACGTGGAAAGATATTGGTAGAAGAATTATTAGAGGAGCATGGAAGGGAAAAGAAGACCATGACCACAAATTTGCACTCGATTTCGGGCATGAGGGTGTGGGGAGATTTTCTTTCATAGGTCAGTGATTGGAATAAATTACTAACAGAAATGATAAATAATTTACCAAAACCGCTAAAAGAATATAAAGTTGAAATTAGAACAGGGATAAGTGGTGGGATAAGGAAAGGGGAAAAATGAATGTGTAGGGAAATTGCCACTGGAGCGCGTTCCATCTAAATGAAATTAAAGCATTGACTAGCCAGAACACTCCTTTCAACTGGTCGTTTTTGACGGGCTTTGAAATTAGTAACATAATAAAGTAGCAGAAAAGTATTTAATTAAAGGTATTGAATGACATGTTAAGAAGATATTTCAGTAATCTGCATATATGTTGAAGTGTATATACCCTTAATAGTCGTGCGTCTAGAGTCAGCATGGTGTAGATGGTAAGTTGTCCGCCTCATAATTTTCCGACCCGGGTTCAAGTCCTCACAGTATCAAATTCCTTTTATCTTCAGAAATTTTGAGAATGAATTTTTTGCTTTGTTTCAACTTTATTTAGAAACTAATGTTATAAATAAATAATATTTCAAACAAATCACATTACATGCAATACCAGCTTCACTTTTTCCAGAAAATCATTTTTTCTAATGAAGTCTTCTAGGGTGATTTTCTGTTTTCTACAATCGATTAGTTTGTTTCCGTGCAATGGTGGCGTGTAAATGGCTGAAAGTTAAATGATGTACGTAATAAAAACAGTTTCCCCTCTTAACCAAATTTCAATGGCGACAGACGAGGCATATTACGAAGTCATTGTTCATATATTGGCTGAAATCTTGCGAATGAGATCAAAGTCACAGTGCGAAATGTCGGGAGAGTACAATGCAAGACCACATAAATCAGAGTGTGTAGGACAGCTACTGCGACGTTGGGGATGGGAAGAAATGGAGCACACACCGTACTCTCCTGACATTTCGCCCTGTGACTTTGATCTCATTCGCAAGATTAAGGAACCACTAAATGGTAGGCAGTTTGCAACACGAGAGGCCATTGCTGTGCCCGATTCACACATGGTGCGGCACATGCTGAGGCTGATGGTATCCAGCGCCTCCCACATCGTTGGCAGCGTGTGGTGACAGTAGGAGGGGACTACTTTGAGGGTCTTTAGGCCCAGGTTTGTCATGTCAACTTTATATGTACTGTGTTGTCATTGTTTTGCATCGTGAATGCCATATTGCCCTGTATACTACCGTAATAAATTAGTGTGTTGCGATATTTCAGTGCTATTCATTGTCCACACATATAGTTAACACCTTGTTCTTTCATCTGTATATGTCACATTTTCCAACCGGACTGGTATCTTCCAGAAAAAAAAAGGTTGCCATGACTTATGACCCAACCCTCGTATTGAGATCCGGCTACAGAATAAACTCATCAACAAAGTCAAGGGGTTCCAAGCTTGGAACCCAGCACTTCAGCGGCTCCGCAAACACCAGAGCCAAGGCACAGTGCGCGATGTAGGTGGCAAGCACTGCTCGACGCATCGGAGCGTACCACCCCCACGACCACTATCGGAGCGCCGCGGAGGGAATGGAGGGGATGGGCCGAAGGGTATAAATACCGCCCCGGCAGGTCCGGCCCGGCAGTCGCGTCCTGGACTGCGCTCCTCACGCCGGTCAGCAGATGCAACCTGAAGATGATGGCTCGTTATTCTGTCAAAAATTCGTTCAATTGATCCGGCCGCATGCCCGAGAGATCTTCAAGCATGAAAATTCACCTTATCAGGCGCATTTCGCAACGTATTTTTGCACATAGGTACAATAAAGTATTTATAAGACGCCTTTCAACCTCCTCCAATATCGAAAGTAGCTATAAAACATAAAATTTTTGAGATAAAACACTCCAAAATATATAATATGCCAGTGTAAACGCAGACGATGACGTCAGAGTGAGAGCGCTCCAAAAAGGCGTTAAAATTGAAAGAATTGGATTTCAGTTATAAAATATTCATTTTGATGTTAAATTTTAATATTTCCATCAGTGTTACAATTTTTTACGGTTATGTAACAGTGTAAATAATTGATTAAAAATAGTACATGCTATATCCTATTGCCCGTGGTTTTTCTATATTTTTTTAGATGTTCTACACAAACTTATTTTTACAGGAGTTTAGTGATTCATATAGATATTTTTTATAGAACTAACGGTTGTAGCTGATTCTTAAATGACTAACATAAAAGAAACGATGTAGCAGCGTTACGATCGACGCAATACCGATATCGGCCGGGTCTTCCTTGGACAGTTACCTCACTCACACTAAAGTAAGGTTCACTTTTTAACAGTAATTTTTTTCAACCTTAGTAAGATTATCTTGATCTTTACTTCGCTTTGTTTAATCACCCAACTTATCAGCATGGCTTGCGAAACTGGAAATCCTTTCATAGTTTATCTAGTACGAAATGATGAAATCATGGACTTCAAGCAGCTGTGGTCTAGTTTTTCCAAGAAAAATTCAGTGAATGCTAACAAAAAAATTTCTACAAGTAAGTATAGACACTTACAAAGCCTATTTCAAAGGCTAGTGAATATATTGATGGCTTTTACTAAAGATTCTGTTAGAATTTGGAAAGTTAACGGAAACATACCGCTCCCAACAGATAAAGGATACACCTCGGTGGTCCCCATAAACGTGAAGGAACTTCACGACCTACTTCTGTATCTTCCTAATAAGGACAATCAATTTTAGAACAATATTCTAGCCTGGTTGACTACGAATTCAGACGTGAACGATGACGAAGAGTAACCCTTTTT
This sequence comes from Vandiemenella viatica, assembly GCA_031002005.1. Lineage (NCBI taxonomy): Eukaryota > Metazoa > Arthropoda > Insecta > Orthoptera > Morabidae > Vandiemenella > Vandiemenella viatica. The sequence continues at coordinate 14,120,706 of CM061919.1, forward strand.
TCATGATTATCATTATTTCACTTTTTTATTTTTCAAACCTGCAATTTCTTTACAGATATTTCAACAAAAACGTTTAAATAAAATTAAACAAACTTTTGCTTTTTCATCTCACTTCTGATTTTTCATGTGCATTTTAATGTTTTTTTAATGATATGTACGAAATTTTAAAACAAAAAAGGAAACATTTTTTCTCAACTTTGTTCTTCCCTCTCTATTATGTGTGTGAATATTTTTGTTTGAATTTCACTCACAAATGTGTCTTAACGTATGGTATCAAACAAAATTGAATTGATCATTTAAATTAACTATGGAAAGAATGAAATGGATTTTTATGTTTTCCTAAACTTTTACTTTTGATCAGCTGTTACCTTTTTTTATTCAGCTATTCAGTTGAAATCATAATTAACGTTTCTTCCTAAACATAATTTGTTGCACCTAAGCATGAAGCCAAACATCCATAAATTTTTCATCTAAAGATAATTAATAATTTAATGATAAATTGATAGGTAGATCTATTAACCGATAATGTAAGCACCAGATTACTCGGCCGTCAATTCCACACTTCCCACACAACATCAAAAGATAATGTATATCATATTAACGTGGCGTTAAACGGTATTTCCCAGAAGTAATTTCTCGCCTTTTATTTTCATAATGCTCGCTTTAATTTAATCAAGTTACTTGACGCATAGATCGGAGAAAGCAATAATTAATTAATTAATACTAAACCAACTATAATGCTACGATTTCATGTATTCTCTATAGTCTAGCGGAAAAATTTTCATTTTTTGCCACGCCTACTTGTATTTCGTTTGTCGAAATTTTCTCTGGTGAAATGAACTAAACTGAAAGTGACTTCAGGTTTAAACCAAAAAGTTACGTATCTTTTATTTTTTGAAATAGCTTTAAGCTATATTCTGCGGCTATTTCATTACATAATTAGTAGTATTATCGAGAAGAAGAAGTAGGAATATGGTATTTATACCTGTTGCTTTTCTCCTGGAACAATTACTGAAAACAAAGTAAAATCTAAATTAGTAAAACCAGACGGTGATTCGAAGTATTGCAGAATACGACAGAGCGAGTTGGGTGAGCGGTAACCCTCTCGATTCACACACAGGTTCGAATCCCCACCCGCCTATCCGGATTTCGATTTTCAATGATTTCCCAAAACTGCGATATGGTTCCTTCCAAAAAAGGCCAACTTAAAACTGTAATACAAACTGAAATAAATAATTCCGAGCAGTAACACTAAACAGAAATAAATAAGTAGGTAGAGAAATATCATGAGAAAAAATTTGTTGTATGTGCAGTTTTTATTTCTGTCTATAGTGTATTTAAATCTTAAGAGATAAGTCTTCATCTCAACATTACACTTTGTTATTTAGTTGTGTACTTTATACATTCTATTTTTCTTCTCCCTCTACGGTGTTTATCTTTGACTGTTTCATCGACTAATGAATTAATAAATGTCATATGCTTTGCATTTTGCCCCTCACCCTGAAAAGCATTTCTCCTTACCCATCATATACAAAATTTGTTCATTTCGTACGTCATCTGTACACTTGATCTTCAACATCCCTTTACAACAACACTTTTGAAATATCCCACTTTCTGTGAAATGCTGTTCTGCACACATCCTGTATTAGAAATATGTGTGCGTTTATGTTGCACGTATCGGACTTTCCTTCGATCCTTGCAGTCGTATTATACCAATGGTGCCTTGTAAGTAACGTGGCTTCTTTGTTTAGTTCTGTGTTTCTTGGTGCTATAGTGTGATAGTTAAAGTGTGTAGTATCCGCCATTACAGAACTTTTTTCCTTGTGAATTCTAAAATATATCATTTATATTAATGTTTTTTCGGAAGTAATAGTATAATTATTATCATTCAATAGTCGTAATATACTACAGATTGATTAGCCTATAAATGCAGTTAGATAGAAGAAAAACATGTTAACATCGGCAAATCAATAATCAGGAAATGTATTACAAACTACATTACATTACGTTCTTGTTCGGTGAAAATCGTTTCGATACACAAACACTATTTACACTAATAAAAACGACTACAAAAATATTTCCCTTCAAACAACTTTCAACTAAACGAGGCATATGCAATGGACGCCTAACACGTCGCACTTGTCGTAAATCTGCCGCCAGTCCTTTGAAAAGAGTTAATGGAAACGTTAATGGTTTATAAATGAAAAATCAACTCGTATTGAATTCAGTGTACTGAAGAGCGAATAAAGCGGACCGCGATAAATTCTGAATGTATACAACAGAAAAGGACTGGGTAAAGAAATATGAACTCCCCCCCCCCCCGATTCTGAATTTCCACAATTGAAAACTTAACGAACTAGTGTATAATTTCCAAGAAAACGTAAATAGAAGTTATAGAATTGTATTCGTGAACAAAAAGCTTGCATTTTTCACATATATAAACACACAATCAACAGAAAAGTTATATTTCAGACACACGAACTGTGGGAAAATTAGCAGGTATGAACAACAAACTCACGATATTAATTGATCCATCTACAAGCTGAATGAAGCATCCATTGAGACCCACCCATACCTTCTCTGAATGTTACACCAGTCTCCCATTTACTGCACCCAACTAGCCGCAGTTCGCCTGATCTGGGTATTAAGTAGGGATGTAACGGATATCCGCATCCGCAAGTGCGAAACTTTCGCATGAATTCCTACATCCGCTTTCGCATCCGCATCCGCAATTTTTAATGCGGATGTATTGCGGATCTTTTGTTTACATTGCAATATGTACTATTATTTTCTCTTTATTCGCGGTTCTGCCCGTCGTAGCTTAGCTAACAAAGAAGTGATTGTTTTCTGACGATCTTGCAACATTAACATTGAACTAAACGGTGTAGTTTGGTCTAATTTTTGACGGTGCAGACCGGTGTCGGGCTGGTCGATATGGAGAATCGTATACAAAGAGTTCAGAAATTTCTGGTCCTTAACGACTAAATGTTGTTTTAGCGTTACTGACTGCTTTAGAAAAGCGTCCATTTTTTCAGCCTTACTATAGGTTCATCAGATGTTCGTAACATGTTCACATTAACAAATGAAATTTCCAGACGTGAAGGTCGATTTTAAGGCCTGTAAAAATTGCATCCGAGACCCGGATTTTGAACCGGGGACCTTCCATACCCGAATCACACACCGCAAGCATCTGAATTTAGAAGTACTGAAAAATATGTATTAATCATATAAAAGAACATTTGTGTTTTGGGATAACAAAAATACATGCTACAGAAAAAAAGTATGTTGATTTTATTATGGTTGAATATTTATTTGTAATAACATCCAGATTTGTCTCTTGACTCAGACAATTGGGGTACTGAAAGTCTTTTGTTCAAATCCTTTTCTCAGCTGCAATTTTCATGGGTCTTAAAATTGACAGTCACCTCTGGAAAAGCTTCTATTTTGTCAATGCTAAGATGCTGGGAAGCTCCGTGGTTCAAATTTCACGTTAATCTGTAAGTCTCTTTTTAAAAATAGGTGACAACGATAGAGGTACACTGCGCGGCTGATAAGAAACTCTGTGACTGAAATTTTTAGATTACACGAAATTATTATTAATTTACAGAATATTTGCAGTCTGTATTTAAATTAAAATGTATAATAATCTTATTTTTTTTGTTAAAAAATATTGAGTGAATCGAAAGGAATCTGTAACTGCTTTCGCAGACCATCAAGAGTTCTTTATCGAAAATAGGAACTCGTAGGTCCTACAAGTTGTACTGTGAATGCGCCACTGGAGCGGTGGGAATGTGGGTCGCGAGCACGGAACTGTGCGTGGTAAGCAGGAGGTAACGGCCTCGTCTCGCGTTCTGGAGAACGGCGGTTCGAATCCCAGTCCGGGCATCCAGATTTGGGTTTTCCATGGCTTCCCCAAATCACTCCAGGCGAATGCTTCCATTAAAAGACCGTGTCTGAATTACTTCCCGTTCCAAACCCCGATCTTTTCACGCCTCTGATGACCTCGACGTCGACGAGGCGTATAGTTATAACACAAAAAAAAGCGAGCGTGGAGATGAGCGGTGGCGTGGCATTGTGCTTGACGCTTTAATTAGTGTAGCCAGCCACGAACTCCGCAAAGTTCATATGATAAAGACTGATTTTTAGACGCTTACGTAATTAAATAATTTAATTCTCTTGTGAAATCATCCCACATTTTGTGTAGTTGAAATATCAGGCAAAAATAAGTCAATATGGCAGTATTATATGGAAATAGAATTTAACTATGGAAAAGTTTGATTTTAAATTTATTTTTAATAAAATATTAAAATCTAAATAATAATAAATTTATTTTTCCACATCCGCATCCGCTTCCGCAAAACATCCGCATCCGCGGATGTCAAGCTCTGAACATCCGCATCCGCAAAGATGACATCCGCAACAACCTTAGTATTAAGTAAGTCTCTCTACTTCCACGGTTCACTCAAAGTTCCGCTCCTACCATCTGCCTTTTCTGCTTCAATATATATTTCTCATAACATCCTTTTTACGCGTAGTCTTGTTTTATGTAGTTTTCCTAAACTCTGTAGCTGTTCCATCTGACGTGGTGGTCTTGTTTATGTATTTCTCTTGATGTGATCCAAACAACATACCTACAGCTCTACCCAATTCTGTCTACCAGACTGTCCGCATCCAGATCCTTCTTTATATTCACATTCCTCATCACTTCTTATTTCGCCCAGTACACTTCTCAGAAATTTCACTTATCCTCTGTGCCAGTCCTTCTTGGTATGATACATATTTCCGTTTTGTAATTTAGACATTACCAATTTGGCGTTTATTGGTGCAGTTTGTTCGATACCAGATGCATAATACCGTGCTGGAGACTCCCCCCTTCCTGTAGCCAGCTAGTTATTTCAATCTCACTTCTTCCGTTTGCCGACAGATTTGCACTAAAATATGCAAATTTCTTCACAACATTCAACGTTACTTGATCTTCCAACTTTCAGTCTCAAAGTCCTTTCGTTTCCATCCAACGTTACAACACACGTTTACGTTTTTATTAGTATTAGTCAGCCATTTTCAATCATGAACTGATGATAAATTCCTATTCTTTTCACGTCGCACTTTATTAGTTTTTCATAGTTCCTGTATCCATCACACGTACTCTCACTTCAAGTACCTACCTCGTATAAATTTCCATAAGTTCAACCACTTAAAATATTCATCAAAGTAACAATGATAACATCTATCAAGAGTATGCTTTTTTTTATTTTTTTTATTTTGCTTATGGCTTTATGCCCCGTCGACGTCGAGGTTATTAGAGGCGTTAAAGGACTGTGGGCAAGGAATGGGAAGGAATTCGGGCATGGCCTCTTGAAGGAACCATCTCGGCCTTCTCCTGTAGAGATTTGGGGAAACTTTGGAAAACCCAAATCTCGATAGCTGGACTCAGATTCAAACGCGCGTTTTCCTGAAAGCGAGACCAGAGCGTTCGACGAATGGTGGCAGACTAACGATGATTTGAACGGAACAGTCAGGGATCAACGGTCAGGAATCACAGTATCACTATGTCAGGCAGTCACTTACAGAGCTATGTGCAAGGGCGAAAAGTTTGTCTGTATTTTGAGTATCATTAAATTGTACAATTCGTACGTAAGTCTGTAGACTATGAACTTTTTGCTAATATCAGGTAATTCAAGGAATCAGCATCCAAACAAAGTAGTTTCTACCAGGTAATATGTGTGAAACCATACTATCTCCAAAGAAAAATCTTGCATTTAGTTCGACAAGTGTAGTTGGCCTCGAGGACCAAAAACATCCGATATTTGCGTGGTACTCCGACATAGCGGTAGTTATTAGGTGAGACGCGGTTGCAGTGAGATGAAGCTGGTGCAGCGCTTCAAAGACCGCTCCACTCGACTGGCCGCTCGTACTTCACAGGTCGCCGCGTCAGCGCGTCTGCCGGCGAGGTGGGTCGATGTCGCGCGCGCTACAGACGAAACGGCGCACTCGTCAGCGTCTCCAGCCGAGGGGTAGTAATTATAGTGAATGAATTTGAAGGAACACTGTGGAATGGAAATAAACGTCAAAAGCGAAGTTAATGAGTGCAAATTGCTAAGAGAATTTTTTCGTGTAGTCAGTGTTTATTTCAATGAACACTAAAATTATTTCTGAAGAAGAAAATGTTTCTTATATTTACGGGTACTACTATATCAGAAATATTTGAATTGCGATACTTGGCCTATTATTATGTACTTTGAAACTATTTTTCATCATATACGGACCGTTGTTTTGGTATCATCTAATGTTAAACGGAAAGCTTATTTAGGCTCTGGACAACGAAGAATAACAGGGGACAGGTTACATCTCTGTTTAATTTTTTGCGAATTATTATTTCTCTCGACACAGAAGTCCTGCTGATAATAATAATTATTGCACAGTTTATGAAATGTTTTGTTGCCAGTCCGAAACAAACATAGACGTACAGGAAGGGTGAAAAGAGGAGGTGGGACGGTTTACCATTTTGTCTAAATGTCGTTAGTAGGATCGGTTGGCGAATCACCCATGGCCGCTTCATTGGCACTAGGATCCTTGATCGGGGTAGCCGAAATAACACATAAATCCCTCAAGAACCATACCACAGACTACCAAACCACTTCACTACACCACCGCGGCGGAATTGGGCCCTTCAGAATCACCCGCCATTACTGCAGAGCAAGGCGCGTCTCACCACCCATTAAGAGTTCACACGGGGAACAGCGCGGAAGCTGCACCCACCCCGGACCAGGCATAAGACCCCTCCAAAACCTGGCCGTATAGCATAGCCTCTCACTGTTACCTACGCGCTACACCCGTCCCCGCAGGGGCAAGGTCTATATGAGCACAGATGTCTGATCCACCAATCCGGTCTATGGGCGTACCCGACGTCACGGTCATCAGGCCCTGGCAGAAGCACCCCACCCCCGTATACCTCCTATCCAGTGCTACCTCCACTGCAGGGACGAACCCTTCAGAACTACCCGCCATTACGGCAAGGAGGGTGAGCAAGGCGAGTTTCGCCACGCATTGAGGGTGCCCACGCGGAGACACGCGGAGTTGGCGCCCGTCACGACCAGGCTGAAGACCCTTCCAAAACCTGGCCGTATAGCTTAAGCATTTCTGATATTCTCACGTGCGCCCTCAGGGCAAGACGGAAGCCGCAGCAAGCCGAGCAGCAACGCGGGATTGCTCCTTTCGCGCGCCCCCCGGCCACAGAGTTACGCGCTACAGGGCAAGCTCCTAGTATGAGTTTCCCCGCGCTTGCACGGGTTCCCATACACTCGTCCAAGCTTCGCAGAGCACGGTAGTAGTGCACGAACCCAAAGATCCCACGGTGTTATCAAGGTGTCACTGCCCCACCCGGGCGAACCCATGCACTACCAGTCCCCATCCATATAGGTGACCTATTTTGGCAGTGAGCCCACTTTTGGCAAGGCTTCCCTCGCCACCTGGTGAGCACGGTCGAGGTCACTTACGCGATTCTTTTGCTGAAGTATGCATCCGTTACCCGGTCTTAGCTGGGATTGGGTAGCAACTTCTCCAGCTTTACGGGGTGGGAGGGGGGGCATCAGTCCCGACGCGACAGGTCACTGCGCAGCGGCCGTTCCTTCACTTTTTTTTTTTTTTTTTTTTTTTTTTTTTTTTTTTTTTTTTGGGGAGCACCCAAAACCCGCTCCTCCAAGCATGGCGGCCTTCCTGTTATCTACTGCTCGCCTCTGCACATGCATTAAGTTAGTATTTCTATAGGTGATGTATTCCATGCGTCCAGGCGTCCGCCCGTTTACATGGGCCCATCGGGAATGATAGACAGAAACTTTTGAAAGAAGAGACAGGGCAGAGGGAAAAAAGTGCCAGGGTTTTACCCCTGGGAAAAAAACCTCTGCGACAGTTAAGGTGGGATATAAGGGCGGCTGGCTAAGATACTGCCAGTACCGCGACAGAATCTATACTACAGGTGAGGATGATGTGGGAGGTATTGTTAATTTGTTAGGGTGTCATGCAGTTACTTACCCCGGGAGGCGGCATGCCGTCTCCCGGTGTGGATGTCCGTGTGGATAGCGTGTTGTTGTGCCTGGCGCGGTGTCCTTGCAGCCGCCGCGCCAGTGTAGTCCCCTGTGGCAGCACGGGTCCCGGCGTCAGGCCGCGACGTTTCACCCGAGCAGAGGTCCAGCGTGTACGACTCACGACGTCCCCGCCACCAGCGGTCACCAGATCCCCGGCAGGACGACTCGTCGGCATCCGCGTTCCAAGACCGACGACCGCCGACCACGACTCGACTGTTCAGCCACGAGGGTAGGTGGAGCATCCACCGGCCACATAGCCGAAGTGGTTTCACCGGCCCGCGCCGCAGCGATTTCACCGGCAGCCAGATAATTCCAGTGTCCTCGCCGCGACGGAGCTCCAGTGTCCCCACCTGGCGGTACGCCGGTTTCCGCTTATGCAATGGCATCCCAGCCGAGACGGGCCAACGGCGCCAGCCCCTTAGCGCTTCCACCGACATCCTCGCCATGCAGGTTTGCCAGATCACGCACAGCAGCAGGTCCGCAGCGCCAGCTGCAGGTAGCTCGCCGAGGTCTGCGCCGCCGCGCTGTCGCCGGCGTACATGCCGGGGATGCGGTGATCTTCTTCCGTCCGGCTTGGCTCGCCGCTCCGCACAGCAGCGGTCAGCCGGCAGAGCGAGCCGGCGGCCGGCCGGCCCCCACTCCTCCGCGCTTCCCCCAGCATCATGCCGTAGCGCGCCACCGGCGTGCCCGTTGGCAGTTAGCCAGCGTCTGCACCGCAGCGGTTTGCCCACGGCCACGCAGCAGAAATCAGCCAGCCAAGATGGCCACCGCAGCGCTTCCGCCGGCGCCACACACTGTTACGGTTTCCGGTATTCGGTGGTTGGTACAGCTGTGGCTGTGCACTGCACGGTTCCCGGTATGCGGAGGTTGTGCAGTGCATACCAGCTTTCACGCCAGGGCGGTGGCCAGCATTCAATCCACCGCAGGCCGCTAGCGCCCCGCCTTGGTGTTTCCGCCAGCGTTCCCGCCGCAGAGACACACCGGCGTGCGCGCCGAGGCAGACACCGGTATCCGCCCGGCAGCAGGCGGCCAACCAGCAGCCAGCCCGCCCCGCCAACATCACGCCGCCGCACCGAGCCGACGCGCCATCTTCTTCCTGGTGCCGTCTTCTTCTGTGCGGTTGGTTACGCCGCTCGACACGGCAGCCATCCGGCGGCCGGGCGCCCCGGCAGCCCGCAGCACAACACGCCGCCGCACTTCCCCCAGCGCCATACACCGGCAGTGCCCCCAGCGTACCCGTTGGCGGTTAGCTCACTTCCTTACCGCTGCAGTTTGCCCACCACCACGCAGCAGAAATAGACCGGCCCGAGGTCCGTCACCCTAGCGCTTCCACTGGCGCCGCACACTGTTCCCGGGATTCGGTGGTTGCTACAGCTGCAGCCGTGCACTGCACGGTTCCCGGTATGCGGAGGTTGAGCAGTGCATACCAGCTTTCACGCCAGGGTGGTGGCCGGCGTTCGATCCGCCGCGGGTCGCTAGCGCCCCACCTTGATATTTCCGTGAGCGTCCCCGCCGCAGAGAGTCGCCAATGTACACGCCGAGGCAAACACCGGTATCCACGCGGCAGCGGCCGGCCCACGAGCAGCCAGGCCTCCCCTCCGACATCAGGCCACAGCACCAAGGCGACGCTCCATCTTCTTAGTGTTGGCTACTGGAAGTCCCTAGCACCGAAGACGAGAGTGGTGGACATGCTGACGATTGCTTTTTTGTGAATAGTCCACCACCTCGCCCCCAATAGCCAAGGGACTCCACTTGTCGAGGCTGTAGTCGCGCTGCTGCTGCTCCTCGCTGTAGGTAGGTCCGCTCCGGTCAGCTGCCCGGCGCGAAGTGTCTGGTCACCGTTCCTTCACACACCTCCCCGCCTTTTACCCGTTCAGGTGGCCCCAATCCCTTCCTCATGTTGAGAAGGTTCCACTTCTCCCCTCGAATGAGTCACGGTCGAAGTGGCTTTCGCCGAACCTCTACTCCACATCTGTTTGAACGATGCCGCATCCAGTGCCCGTTGACGGGATTGGGTAGCTAAGCACTAACTTTACGAGCGTGTTCGTGGAGTCTGAGGAAATAGGGGGACACTGCCTAGTCCACACGCCTTGTCCCCCAACCACAAGCTAATACCCATTGATTAGAATACAAAACAGGAAGTCGGGACCCTGGGTGCGCCAAACCCATATCTGGCCATCATGATGGAAATCGGGTGTGTGGATGCAGACCCTCATCAGTTTGCAAATATGGAATTTTCTTAGAATTCTTCTGAAGAAACCTTTTTTCTTCTTGGTATAAATGGCTTCGCCAGCTATATCCGCATGTGTATTGAGCAACATTAATCTATTAATCGAGCATTCAGTTTGTTTCTACTCCGTCCTTCTTATTTACAATAACTATCATATATTTCTGATAACTATCGCTACTTTTTTATGCTGCACCCACCCCTTGTTTATGTGGTTGAATACTCCAGGAAACAGAATTTAAATGAGTGTACAACGATAACAGACGGTCAGACACACTCTGCTAAGACCTCACTCACTCCGATCGATCAATGCGATTAGTATTTCGAATTTTAGAATTCGTTTAGTACTACTACATAAAAAAAACCATTTACCAATAAGAAAAACACTTTTCACTTATTTGTTTCAATATATTCACTTGCCATTTCAGTGGACAGATGTTTTCAAGGGGATCGCATTAATCACCGTCCGATTAGTTTACCACAAACAGAAGTTAAGATACCGTCTCAGTAGGTCAACGGGATAGTCGGAGTAATAGCTCTGTATCTTAGTTAAGAAACGCGGAGGTGGCATGCTCAGTACCATACTCACAAACACTGTTCCGGACATGCAGATCAACCTCCACCGAATTACCGGAAAAATATGTCTGTACTAGTAGGGAGTACTGTTATGCATTTGCAGAATTTTTTATTACGTATGTGAATCTAAGGAGATGGAAGAGAAAGGTATCCTGCAGACAAGAGAATCACTGATCTTCACTAATATTGTAGGCAACCGCAATGGAAATTTACTTCCTCTCTTGATGCTTTGTTGGTGATAATTCAAGTGCTTCGTGCCTGTTTCTAGATCTATGCTCCTCATTTACAAAACGACGTAAACTATTTTCTTCTGACTGAATTCCAATCACTGAAGGATCAAGTTATATAGAAGTACCTGGGTGACCGATCTTCGCTCGGTATCTTTCGATTTCTGTTCAGTATCCAAGATTTCGAGTAAAGTTTGATTAAAGTATAAGGCTTGAAGGCTTCCTAGGCGTTTTGAGGTGCACAGTTAACCAAAGAGAAGTTTAACTAACATCAGTAGGCTTACTGGTACCAGAACCTTCTACATAATGAGGTTAGAGCCGTTTTCGAGAAACCAAATACAAAATTGCTCCTTTTTTTAAAAAAAAAAAAAAAATCTTGTTAAAAACTTGAAAATCAAAACGTTATCTACATGTGAAATTTCATCCAAATCGCTAGATCCATTTGTGAGACGGCCTCACAAATTGCTTAAAAAAAAAAAAAAAAAAAAAAAAAAAAAAATCTATTAATATGTTAAACAGAAATTTTAATGTCAGTTTGGTATCAATTAATGGTGTGAGATTTGTGGTAATTCAAAGGATTCTACGATAACCCTTGATGATGGATTCTTATGTAACTCGACGAGAAAAATTGAAGGTAAAAAATATATTTTTTTAAATATTTCGCTTAGTTCTCGAGATATCGTATCTCAAAATTGACGTGGTTGGTTGAAATGCGACCTGAACCAGAAGACAAATTTCGCCATAGCCAAGTTTGATGAATTCGTATGAAACTCGTCGAGACAAATCGAAAATAAGGAATTTATTTTTCTGATATCTCACTTAGTTCTGGGGATATTATATCTCAAAAGTGAAGAGGTTAGGATTAGATCCGTCCTGGACCAGAAAAAAATCCACCAAAAACACTATATGGTATATGGTGTATATGGTGGAAATCTACTTTCAATGTTTTATTTTGTACCTAGTGGTTTTTTGTTAGGTTGAAATACGGCCTGGACCAAATGAAACGTCGCCAAAAGCAGAAGGAACTATACCTATAACTGATTTTTGACATGCTATATCTCGAAAACCAAGAAAATTTATTATTTATTTTCGATATGTTTCATCGAGTACTATGAGAATTCATAAGGTTGTGACGTCAATAGAACATCATCTGTGCTATGTTTATTCACTCCGATAAAACTATGCTCATACCTCGCAGTAATCTCACATCTTCTGATCAGCATTTCAAAATGATAATAAAACAATTCCCATAAGAAGTAACCTTCGTTATAAACAATAAAGCACAAGGTCAGACGATTCAAAAGGCAAGATTCTATTTATCAGAACCCGTTTTTTCGTATGTGCAATTGCACGCGGCTTTTCAAGAATTTGTAGATGTATTAATATTTAATTATGCACTTTATTATCAAACTCTACTCGAAATCTTGTATATTGAACAGAAATCGAAAGATGATTTATGATTAAGGTGGTAGTATTTAATGGCTAACTAACAACCACTATTTATAGTCAAAAAGTAAACGATGATTACTTTATAACTGGTACCGGTAATATTAATTTCAAAGAAGTTTCTGTAAAGTTATCACCTCTGATAAAACCATTGATAAATTTTTAATTATCTTTCTTTTTAAATTGAACTTGCAGTGCTAATATTTCCACGGGTCAGCCAGTATACAAGAACTGTTCGTTTACTTATTCTTTGGAATCAAAGAAAATCTATTTGTAGGCTTTCTGGTTTTTTTTTTTTTTTGTTTTTTTTTTGTAACAGTTTAACGTCCCTTTTTAACAACGTGGTCTTTAGAGACGGGAAAGGATGGGGGCAAGGAATGGGAAGGAATTCGGCCATGGCCTTTTGAAGGAAGCATCCCGGCATTCACCTGGAGTGATTTGGGGAAACCATGGAAAACCCAAATCTGGATGCCCGGACGGGGATTCGAACCGCCGTCCTCCCGAATGCGAGGCCAGAACGCTATCCGTTACACCACCACGCTCGGTGGCTTTCTGGTACCTGAATTGTCTACGAGATGGCGCTAGTGCCGTTTTTGATATACGGAGTGACAAAATTGTTCATATTTTGTAAACTCGCTTTTTAGTAGGAAAGACAACTATTCAGGTAATCTTAAAAGTCAAAACATTATCTAAATACCAAATTTCATCCAAATCGTCACAGCCGTTTCCGAAATCCGAAATATATATATATCAAGAATTGCTCGTTTAAAGATATAAGATAAGATAAGAGCATCGCCGTATTTCCTGGTCTTATACAGGGTGGGGCATTTAATATGTTTTCTGGAAATATTTCGGAAAGAAAGCATTTTAACAAACAATAACCTATATAAAAAATAATCGTACAGTAGGGGGCTACAATTATGTGATATTGGTTTTTTCACAGGTGGCGCTGTTGTCGTTACAACAAGGTCAACTTAATTCTTTTAAATGGGAACCCCTATTTTGTTTTGAAGATTCCGATTCCTCATGAAAAAATAAAAATAGTTTGCTTAACTCAATTTTCTGTTAGCCTCACAGATGGCGCTGTAATCGCGAAAAATGAATATTCGCGTTTTTTGTGTATAATTTTAATTATTGTTTAAATAATTGCATGTAATTTTCATTCTGTAAACATGGAAGGTAATTTTAAAGGATAATGACGAAATTGATTTTTTAAATGCTTTTTCTTACTTATTTGCAGCCATGTCTACAGCAGGTGCTCAAAAAGGTGACTATTTACTTCCAGACATTTTCTGACCCTTTGCAGAAATGATGCCTGAACAGCTCGAAGTGTGTCAGAAAATGTCTGGAAGTAAATGGTCATCTTTTTGAGCATCTGCTGTAGACATGGCTGCAAATAAGTAAGAAAAAGCATTTAAAAAATCAATTTCGTCATTATCCTTTAAAATTACCTTCCATGTTTACAGAATGAAAATTACATGTAATTATTTAAACAATAATTAAAATTATACACAAAAAACGCGAATATTCATTTTTCGCGATTACAGCGCCATCTGTGAGGCTAACAGAAAATTGAGTTAAGCAAACTATTTTTATTTTTTCATGAGGAATCGGAATCTTCAAAACAAAATAGGGGTTTCCATTTAAAAGAATTAAGTTGACCTTGTTGTAACGACAACAGCGCCACCTGTGAAAAAACCAATATCACATAATTGTAGCCCCCTACTGTACGATTATTTTTTATAGAGGTTATTGTTTGTTAAAATGCTTTCTTTCCGAAATATTTCCAGAAAACATATTAAATGCCCCACCCTGTATATCCTCCGTTGTGCTCCTAATACGTTGCCAGCAGAAGTACTTTGTCGCGCCGTTATAAAGATTGTTCGGATGTTATCAGTCAATAAATTCATTCAAAGACTACATCATCTGTCTGACATAGAATCGTAGCACAATCTCTGTATCAGTAATACTTTCACAAAAATCACAAAATGTGATATGTGACTCTGATGTACGGATGTTTACAACAGTATTGTAGATGAGAGATTATATTACTCTTTAAAACATTATCATTTTTTATTTCATTCCAAACCCTGCCGTACTATTTTAACTCCTGCACTATGCCTGTAAGTGCCGAAAACACGATTTTGAACATCATAGGTCGCGCTATCTGAGTCAATCATTACCGTTAACTATGAGGCTACAAAACAGGGGAAGAAAAGGAAAAGAGGAGAAATTTCAGGTCTCTCCACAGGCCATAGGAATGAGAGCATGCGACTGTTCTTTTCTTGTTTGCATGCCTTCTTAACGTCGATGTCAGAAGAGTTGTGAAAAGACTGGGGACAGGGAGCTGGAAGGAATTCGGCCTTGGCCTTTTAAAAGAATCATCCCGGTATTCACCTGGAGAGATTTGGCGAAACCATGGAAAATCGGACAAGGATTCGAACAAGCATCCTCTGGAATGCAAGGTCACAGCGTTACCGCTCACCCACAGGGATCGGTTCTAAACGTTAAAGGAGGAGCAATTACGATGGATTCATTTCTTTTTTTTTTTTTTTTTTTTTTTTTTTTTTTTTTTTTTTAAGGAAAGGAAAATAGTTTTTCTTGTTATACGCATTTAAGTTTCATGAATTGAATTACCGCTCCAAAATCCACTTAAACAAAGTTTTTCACTTTTCTCTATGAGTAACATGGGGGAAGTAAACTGAATTACCGAAGTTCCCCTGTTATCCGTCCTGTAATCCGAAGAAGAATAAAGTTAGAAAGTTATGCGTCAGACACAGCGAGTTAAGACACCCCGGGATAAAATACGCCATTCTTCTGGAATTAATGCCGAGTGCGAACAAATAGCAAGGTGACTCAGTCATTGCACGCTACCGCTTGTACGCTGTTTATTTGCCACATAATACCGTTAAAATGCATTTTCATTCTATATATAGTTTATCTGTCTCCTGTAAATGGTTATTGTTTAGTTCCATTTAATTGATGTATTAAGACGTGAATATGGTATGCCATAATGAAATACTGTTTGAAGAACAACGGCAACTCAGTTGTTTACTGTGATATTATAATTCCCACGGTCAGTATGGCCGTGTTTAGCTTAGTTTAACGAATAGTATACTTAGAACTTAAAAAAAAAAAAAAAAAAAAAAAAAAAAAAAAAACATTAGATGTAATATCTAAGGAAAAACATGAAATTTTAAAATTTTAAAATTTTAAAAGAATGATGTGTACATGAAATCCCAACAGAAAATACACCATTAGCTTGTTGTAAGCCATATAAGAAGTGAAATGTCACAATTATCAGGTCAATAACTTTAAAAAAAATACAGGACAAGGTTTTCTTCAGGGTTTTCCTTCCCTTAGCCGGAGTGTCCCAGTTTTAATGCGCCGGGACTCGCCTTCCATCCTCTCTCCAAGGAGTGCACTGCCCAGGGGCCACGCGGCTTTCACCTTCGTGGACCTGGGAGTAGGTTTGCTGGCAGAACTAACCGCAAAGACTGTAAGTTATTATCCACAAAAATTTGTCCAACTCATCATTTTTAACTGGCTTAAAAACAGTTATTAACGATATTACCGAAAATTAATTGTATGTATGGTTATCAGACAATTTTGTCCAAGATGTTCAATATAAAAGCTCTCAACACATAATAAAGACTAAAGCCGGATACAATATAATAAAGTGTGATTTAACTCTGTAGTAATTTTCATTTATTTATGACAGTAACTTGTACAAGATTTCTATTTACTGTACAAATTCAGTAAAGATAATTTTATTCGTCTACTGGAGTGAGAAAGAAACGTCAAAAATATACATAAAAATACACATTAAAAATACACATGAAAAATGCACAGGAAAGGCACATGGAAGTTTTACTTCTCTTGCGTGTGCACAGTGACGAGCGCACCGCTCAAACTTCTATATTTTTAATGCTGCACATATTTCTGTTGTAATTAACATAGTGATACAGTTGGAACTTCAACAGAATTTATGACGACAGAAGTATGAAACCAATGAAATTAATCCCAAAACCTTATGCTATATCGCGTAGTATTAGTTTTATTTCTGGTCCAGGCCGCATTTAGCACGATAAGTATGGAACTACTTCCATCTGCATGAATTAATAAGTTCAGTAACGTGGCATTTTCTGAAAACAGTTTAAACAGCTTGTGAAATTAAATTCGTCATGAATTATGCTGTTACAAACTGTGTCAGTTGTCATTCTGGTCCTGGCTGCACTCCATACTAATCACAAGTTCCACTAATATTGACGTTAGAAAATCGTAGCTTCTATCACACGCGTATGAATACCTTCACGGTATCGCGATATAAATTTGACCCATTGGAACTATTTACAAGAGTCCAATATAATAATATCAGCAATAAAAGATAATAGATAATAAATTAATTTTAATGTAATTCACTATTATATCAGTATTTAGGCTGGTGTAGGTAATGTTACTACAGATGTATTAAAGTTTGTAGGGTACGATATTGTGCCTTATCTTGAAATTTTGTTTAAAATGAGTCTGGAGTCTTGCAGCCTACCAGAGGAATAGAAAAGATCGATAGTAGTACCGGTTGTTGTGTCTGGAACCATCAGAAGACAGGAAGAGGGTAAAGAGAGTGCTGGGAATGTACAGGCCGATTGGTTTGACATCTGTGATAAGCAAATTATAGGAGAGATTGATATGAAACTATACCAAAAATAGGGAGAGATACTGGTTTGAAGATCTACAACCATGGAGGAAAGAAATATATGGCTAGGCCGCATCCATACAGACACGGGGTATATGTACAAAAACCTCAAGGGGAATCTAGGATAAACATAACGCCGCAATATGGTGATGGATTATTATGTAACTCGATGAGATAATTAAAAAATTAAGAATAAAATTTAGTGATATCCTGCCTAGTTTCCAAGATTTTCTGTCTCAAATGTGAGATGTTTTTGATTGAAATTCAGAAGAAAAAATTGGTTAAAGTAAAATTTGATGATGTATTCTTATTTAAAAAGACGATATAAATCGAAAATAAAGAATAAAATTTTTCGATATCTTGCTTAGTTTTCGGGATATACTGTCTCCAAATTGAGGGGATTGGTTTGATATGCGGCCTCGACCAAAAATTAATTCCTGCCAAAGCAACAATGAATTACATGGTGGACATGCAGAACGGATATTTCAGTTTTATTACTACCCCTTGTGGTTAGGTTGAAATGCGGCCTACATCAGAATAAAAATAGTTATCTTGTTACCATACATCGTGAGCTTAATTAGGAATAGCTGGAAGTAGTTTACATCGCGATACACGTTTTGTCACTAACATGATTCTCATGAAATTACTAACAATAGTAGTTAAATTCTTTGTCCCTTATATATGCAACAACAAAACCATTCTGGTACAGACTGCATTTATACCTAACCACAATATCCACTAAATTGCCGCTACGGAATCAAACTATGTAGACGCATCCACACACGCATATTTGAATCGCAAACTGCATTTGGAGTAACAACATCGTTTGCTTCATCAAGATTTCTAGATGGCACAAGATGGCATTATAAAATACTTAAACACATTAGAAAATAAAATAATCACAGCATCAAACACAATGTGAACTTTTCATTTGTATGGATTCGCAATATGGCCGCTGCCGCCACCGCGCATGCGCAGTATCAGCCGAGAGTTTAGAGGCGGCGTCACAGATTTAACGTCATTTCTCCTCCATGTGAATTTCAGATGGTGCAATATATGCAAGATATTTCGGATGAATTGGACAAGGGAGGCCAAGTTGGTAGTGTAGCACTAGATCTCTCTAAGGCAAATGATAGAGTGAGCCTGAGAATGGTTTTAAATTAACTGAAAACTATTGGATGAAAAAGTATCTTGCTTGGTAGAGTAATTCTTAAAAGCCAAAAGCAAAGGTGTTACAGTAGGAAATACATTACCAAAAGACATAGAAGTGAATGTGGGAGTGATGCAATGTATTGAGACCATTGCTGTTCATTATTCTAATGAATGATTGTATTGATGGCTAAAGGTCAGAATTGAGGTTGATTGCAGATGGCATCAATCTATAATATAGGATCAAAACAAGAGAAGACTGTGAACAGCTGCACGGTGACCTAGATAGAAGGACAGAATATCTAAATGGGTTGGTCAGCATGGAATGAAGATAAATGCCAAGAAGAGTCAGCTTGTTGTTAGTTTGAAGTGTAAATATCTTGGCATAATGTTTGATAATAAAGTCAACTGTGCAAAGCACCTTGGGAAGGTGGTAGAAAAAGTTTACAAAATACTTTATTTACTAGAGATGGTAATGAGAGGATGTACCAGAGAAGTTAGGGAATTGCGTAACAAAACTTTGGTCAGATCATTAGCTGAATATGGTGGTGTAGTTTGGGACCCACATTTTGGGTATCAAATACAGGACTTGGAAGGGGTGCAGAGAAGTGAAGCTAGATTTGATTGTGGAAGTTATCACAGGGACCAGTCGGTAACTAATATGAAAAAGGAGTTGTGTTTGGAGTCATCAGAAGACAGGAGGAGAGTAAAGAAAGTGCTGGGAATGTATAGGGCATACGTTTGTGACGGAGCTTGGAAGGATATTAGTCGAAGAGTTAGAAATAGTACATTGAAGGGAAAAGATGACCATGACCACAAGCAGGCACTTGATTTCATGCATAAGGGAGTGGGAAAATTTTCTTTTGTATAAGGGTGTCTGGGATTCGAACAAATTACCAAGTGATATGTTGAATAATTTACAAAAAATGAACTGAAGGAATTTAAAATTAAAATTCTTAAATCGCAAAAATAGATTGGAAATGAATTTGACACTCAAATTATATATGATAATTAAAAAATGAAATAAGAAAGGGCAAATAGATGGCGAGGGTAATTGCCACAGGAGTGTGTGGTCCATCGGAATTAAAAATTAATAATAATAATTTCAACAGTTTTACTGTATCATTGACATGGAATATAGTGGAAACATTAATGTAAAATATAAATATTCTGTAAGCCCATTAAATTTAACGGGCTGAACTTATTGTTCTGGGAGTTCATTTCCTGGCAGGTGTTTAACTAAATACTGTTGTTAGTAAATAACGCTCATAACCTTAAAAATGATTTAATTTCGTTTGTATTTCTTATTTTACTGTAACAGTGATATCTCTGGACAGAGAGTATAATAATAAATATATGTCGACTGAACATAAAAAACAAAAAAGCATCTGATAATTAATATGATAATTTAAATGCAATGCATAATTTTTCCAGTGTTCTAGCAAATCATTTCTTCTGGGTTGCTTAACTAAATAGAATTGTTAATAAATCATGCCCACAGTTTTTCAGTAATATCTCTGGCCGCAATCAGTCCAGTATAGAAGGCCGGGTGTGTTACTTCAGCGTTACGGTCATGACTACTTAATGACCAAGCTTAGGACCTGTAAGCAACTCGGCGATGATCCTTCGAAGTATCGTTATTTCATAAAATATGGCAGTGTTGTCTTAAAATATTTTACCTTTTACAATCTTGTTTAGTGAGTCTGTACCATATTTTCTGCCTGTTTCAATCCCAATATCTAAGTATTAATTTTGTATTATTATTTTTTATTCTTCCTCTTCATGTAAACAAATCATGACCTTTGTTTCCAAGCCCTATTGGTATGATCTCTTGTCTATGGTCTGAATACACAATTGAATTGTCGTCTAAGCTTCTGTTTGTACACCCGCTTGTCGGGCAATACGTTATTAATACGTTCGTCTCCAAAAATACTCGTATTTTCTTCAATTTTTTTTTCAGTTCTCTCTAACTCGCTTCATGAATATTGTAAATAGTGTGGGTGTAATGCAGAAACTTTGTTCTAACACTGTATTTACTCTTAACACTATTTGAGATTCGACCTTAATGTCTCTGTTTCATTAAATATTTTTAATTTTTATTCTGTGTAGTATTGACGTCGATGCAATTGGATCATGGCGAGGATAGTTGGCGACGTTCAGGAAAGAAATTGACTGTTACATTTTTAAAGAACCATGTAGGCATTTGCCTGAATTGATTTGGGTCATCTGTGGAAAACCGAAAAACTATATGGCCAGACAAGGGCTGAACACATGTTCTTCCTAACTGTGGAGCCATACTTCAACTATTTCATTCGTTCCCAACATTCTGAACGGAAGCACTATATATAAATATTAAAAACAAATCCTGTGAATAAGCTGTTAATGTTTTCAGTAGTTTTTCCAGACAAAACACATTATCTTTGCATGACCCTCCGCTCTAGAAGCACTTGTTTTTCTGAGACGTGTACTTTTTCTTGTCTGTTCTTTTTAATAACCGCCTTCCCTGGAGATAAGGTCACGATTCTTCTACATTCCGTGCCTTCCATTTTTACCTTTTAAATTAAGTAGTTCATGTAATCTATTTCGTATGTCGAAAACTTTCGAGTATTGCTGAGCCATTCATTATGTCGTAGGTTTTATCAGTCACACGGATGACTCATTATTTTTCGATTCTTCAAAAGATTTCATTTCTTCTTCCACCACGAAATATGCTACCTGACATTCAGCTTTAGACTTTCAGTGTGTTTGTTTATATCCCAAACTTTTCAAGTTATTAAATATCCTAAATATTTTTTTTCATCTCTTTATTGTAGCTGAATCTATTTTTTAACTTAAAATGATCCATCTCGTTACATGGTGGTCACAGAATTTATTATTTGTTTGATTTCTATCTATATTGTTTTATTCTTCAATCTGTAATAGTGTGTTCAATCTCATGTTTTCCGAGCTATCAATTACTTTTGATATATCCTTTGTTTTTAACTCCATATTCTGATCATCACTGGACTTTCTCCAACTTTTTCCAAACTGTCAGAAGCAGTTTCTTCCGTATGTTTTCCAAAAAATGGCATTTTACTTTTTCATTCCTCATCTCTTTCATCTTTTCAGCAAATCTTTGTGTAGAAATTATGTAGTTGGAATTCACAACATATACCTGGACAGTTTCTGTGTTTAACTTGGTGGAATTGTTGAGTATTACGTTTTTACTTGTCACAAATATTTCTGCTTACTAGAAAATCGTGAGTTCCGCGGTAGGCTTCTTTCTGTTTACGTGCGATTCTCCATTTCATATGAGTTTTTGCGTGATTATGATACGTTCAGTTTTTGAGTTAAACCCTGTTTTAGGTTGATGCTTTACCTATAAGCAACACTATGTACTTTGTGAACAAAGAAACGACGCAGTAACTTGTAAGCCAGATGGATATCGTAATTCTATTAATTTAACCACATTGCCTTTTCTTACATCTTCCCTGTGTTATCTTACTACGGACTTAATGTTTCTTTTCCACCAATCCAATTATATTGCCCTTAAGTAACATTTCCATAGGCTCTTATACGAGTTACTAACCGGTCAAAAAAGTATTGTATTTGCATGTTTCCACTATACTTAGTGGATACATGATTGCGCTAAATAAATTTAGTTCTCTGAGTCTAATTATGCTGTTTAACATACTTGAAAGAGTTTCATGGTTTTAACACAGTTTAAAAAAAATACACGACGCCTTCAGACACAGCTTGTTTTATTTTCATCACCATCAAAATAATAAAAGCTTCGAATGACAAGATCATAAATTTATGAGAGAAAATTTTTTCTCTGCATTGGATATTAATATATTCCTCTTGGGAAATTAAGATATATATATTTATGGGGAAATTAATGAAGATGATAAATGTTCCGGTTCCGCTGCCATTCGAAAAGATGGTTGGTACTAATTCACTTCTTCCACAGTCACATTTTTCTACCGTAGCCGGAATCGAAGCCGTGACCACCATGTGAGAAAAGGACTTTCCATAGCTTATTCGTTAAAGAAATTCCTGCACACACAGAGATTACGAAAAGATCCACTATCACTGCGGATTTCAACACACTCGTTGGTTTAGCTTTAATGAGGAAGGAATAATTACTACCAATGATACTTTTGTATTTGTTTCCGCTAAATTCAGTTCGATCCTGCGCGCATTCTGAAAAGTCTCACGCAGCGATGGAACATACCACGTGCACTGAACTCTCCTGAAATCAGCTTTTAACATTCTACCGGTGAACAATTCTCTAGTTCGATTACGAACTACAGTTTGTATGATCTAGTTCTGAATATGATTAAACGTGTTCATTGTGTTTTAATGCTTAGGTCCTTCATGTAGCTTCTATTCTTTCATATGTTTTCGGTAATTTAAAGATAAAAAGCACAGGTCCCTGTAAGTACAGTGCTCAGTATTATAATAACCAGGAGAATAGATGATATTGTTTTATTATTGTGTTTAATGACACGTTTTGTGAACAGTGTCTCTATTACTAATCTTATGATTCCTCTGATGAAAGCCACAGCACGATGGCAAAAACGTTAGGTTTTTTTAATAAATCGACACGGCTCCACCCGGAGAGCCAACCTTCTTTGAACACTACTTCAGAAACTAAACTCACTGTTCTTTAGATCGATACTTTCCTTAAAGCTCTGACGACCAATGAACTCTCTTAAACGCTTTTTCATACTGGGCTTTAACACGTGATATTGCGATAAATTACCACTGCAAACACTTTACGAAACACCCATATCTGTAGATAAATATGTCACATCTGTTTCTGTTCAACTATTTTCTATCTGATTTGCCCGCCCCTCCTCCCTCTCTCGCCATCTTTCTTTTTCTTTCTTTCTTACCTTTTCCGCTCTAATCTCGCCATGGTTCCATCTATGTTGTAATATTGCATGTAAATTCTGTTTCTCAAGCGATAAGTTGATAAGTCGAAGCACATTTTCTCATGATTTCTAACGTTAGAAGCAACGTCTCCGAACCCTCTACCGACTGACAAAGATGCCTAGAAATACCTAACAACGCTTATTTACGAAGACCTTGAAACGCTACGTTACAAGTGCCTTTACTGTGTGAGTTTTATATTATGATGAGTTAAACGTTGAGCGATATTCGAATCCTACGACGGTGGATCAAATAAAAATGACACTTTCAACTGAGCACATTGTAATGCGAATGTTCATTCACTTCTAGATGTGTTAGGAGGGGATATCAAGAGCAACGTGCAGTCAGAAGTAAGACTTGCACCCCTCGATTGCACCCTTCGGTTGCACAAACCCTTTTTATCTGCTTAGGGCTATCCGCCCCGTCGACTTCCAGGTCATTAGAGGTGGGAAAGGACTGGGAACAAGGAGTGGAAAGAAATTCAGACATGGCCTTTTACAGGAAGTATCCCGGCATTCGTGATTTGAGGAAAACATGGAAAACCCAAGTCTTGATGCCCGGACGAGGTATGCGAAGCCAGAGCGTTACAGCTCACCCACCACTCTCGGAGCACAAACTCGCGAAGGCGTGAAACCAACCGAAATTCTGCAAAGATTACTTTGATCGCATACTGTCAAGGGGATCGTGTGTTGGACCGGCGTGCCGTTTCTGCATGCCTTTTGTTCGTATGGACGTCACTATCAATGCAGCAAAGGCAATAGGAGACATGATTCTTCTCCATTATTACTTCAACCCCTCACTGTATCTCTGGCTCACGCAAAACTGGACCAACTGAACTGTAAATCACATTTAGTCCTCCACACAGCCCTCTCCGTCGCTCAGTGATTTTCCTTTTTTTGGGTTCACTGAAAGAAGCAATGAACCCACGATTTGTTGACGATAGGGCGGTGTAGAGTTTATTATGCAATTGGCTACTGAGGTAACACCTTTCCTTTTATGATGACAGTCTCAAAAAGCTACCGAAACACTGGCAAAAGTATGTTTCCAAACCCGCGGAATTATGTTTGGAAATAGGATGTACTTATTTTAATTGTTATGCTACATATTTTTTAAAACAAATAAACCTTGCTTATATTTTATCCGCCTAATACATGTAGATGAAAGAAAGGTGAGGGTAAAAACTGGTAACTGATCTACAGGCCTGCTCTTTCCAAAGACGTTTAGGTGGCCACTGGTTTAACATCGGTATCCGACTAAACAATCGCCTAAAGAAATCCTTCGCAATTGTCAGTTGTATTTAATATAACCCCTGTCTTTAATGCACAGTTGAACTGTATTGATGAAGTGTACATTGTCTCTGGTCCTGGTCTGCTTCCCAAGTGTTGGAAATTGAAATTTTATTCTATTAACAGTGTTCAAACCAGCTAGTCTCTGGTCGAGAGGCAGATACAGTTACAGCACCTAGGTAACTATGCCCAATAGGCAAGTCTTCATGACGGCTAAAACTCAGATAACAAGCTTTCGATGATGATTTTATAAGATTTCTAGGAGTGGACATGGAGCGAAAATATTTGAAATTGATGAATGGTTCCCATAATATTTTATATAATTTTCTAGTAATTCATGTGAGGTAAAAGAGGGGAAAAAGTAGTTCAATTGATAATTCATTGTTTTCTTGTCGGGGTTTTAAGGTTCATCGACATCAAAGTCATTATCGCAGAGAGAGGATTGGCTATTGTCTTTCTAGAGAACTATCACAATTTCTGGAAACACTGAATGTCAGAAGAGTTAGTCATCTTCCCTCACTATGTGATTCAGTTGACTTATGAATGGAAGAGATTAACATCAGCTCAACAAGTTAATCTGTTATTTGTAAAGGAAACTATTTCTCCTGTGAGACCTAAGTCCAGCTTAGCAGACACGTGGAGGGCCGAGCCGCAAGGAAAAGAGCCTGCGGGCCAGACCTCAGGGATTTCATCGAAGTCGCCCTGCACACACACGGGTTTCTCGGTCTCAGAGTTGGCTTCACGATGGCAGCATCCCATGATGTTCATGCACTGGCTGCTGTTAGTTTGTTAATCACGGCAAGTAGCGCTAAAACTCGCGCAAAACAGCGCATCAGAAGAGGTGTATGGTACAAAGTGTGGCTACTCAAAAGAGGAAAATATTCTCACACAAATCTTCTTTCGGCATTGAAGCATTTTCCCAACGATTTTCATAATTATTTGAGGATGGAGGAAGAAACCTATTTACATCTGTTATCGTTAGTCACTCCATTTATTACAAAGAAAAATACGGCTATGTGGGAAGCAATTTCGCCTCACGAAAGACTTACCACTACGCTGCGGTTTTTGGCAACGGGACGAAGCAATGAAAATCTCAAGTCTTCAACAATAATTTCTCCTCAAGCCCTTGGATACATTATACCAAGAATATGCGAGGCCATTTATAAATTTTTATCAAAGATTATAAGAAGATTTCTCTTTGACACACTGATATTATTTAATATAATTGATTTATCCTATTGGTAAATACATCAACAACAACATTGCTGCTGTGTCGTTCTTTTGTGCTAATTTATCAAAGTGTGCTGGTGGTTTATAATGATCTCGCGGGTGTTGCTGGAAAAGGTTGTGGGCTGCACAAAAAAATCCAGAACTGCTGCCCGCAGAATAGTACAGGCCGGAAGTAGGAAACCGTTTCTCATTGTAAGGCATTCTTAAACAGCTCATTTCGGCTTGAAACAGAATGCCATTAATTATTTTTTCTGTTATTAGTATTCGATTGGTCGGAAGGTTACGTAATTTCATGGAAACGGTTTTGCCAACAACGTCAAAGCGATATTCTTGCAGCCGTCAACACATCACTTCGCCAAGATTCATTTCCTGATGGTTTAATTTTGCTGATTTTTTTTTTTTACTATACATTCTTTTTCAGAATTTGGCTCATTCTCCTTCAATATTTCAGACAGGTTGGTGTAGGCAGCTTCTCGTTTGTTTCTGTCGTGGTATTCCTGGCACTTCACTTCCCATCGACAGGGCTCACTTTCATACATGTTTATAAACACGGAACATCACGAAATGGAACAGTACAAACAAAACAGAGAAATAAAATTGCAACACACGCAGGCACTCACAAGAAATCCTCGAAGGCCGACTGACCGCAGGACACACACGCTGAGGTTTTCACCCTCCGTCCCGGCCTGCGAGGAAATAAGAATTGTTTTTTCAGTGAGGATTTGGTCGCACGAGAGGGCCACTGGGGTGCGGCCACGGCCATGGCCTCAAGGAAATGCCCCACACACGTTCCGGGATCGCGCAGGGCCGGGACGATTCCGTCCAAATCCCGCCGGTTTCCCGTACGTGTGTGGCGGCCTTAGTGACTCTCGCAGCTATCACCAGCTTGCTGCTATTGGGGTGTTCATATAGATCGCTGGCTTGCAGAGCAACTTTTAAATCCATTTTGTGTACTGGTATGTTACGAACTAGGCACCCTTAATGTTTTTTGGTGAACAATAGTCAGATCTCGAAACACTGTCGACAACGTACACAATCTTTGGAATAAACTGAAACCAAATATTTTAAGCTCCCTGTTGTTATCTATCTATACTATGCAATAAAACTGTGGAAAAGTTGTGTCTGTACATCAAATTTATTTCAAACAGAGTTATTGCAATGTAAACTGCTGATAATAGAGATGTCAAAATCATAAAATTTAGAACTTTTATCAGGCAATGCGTTCGCGCGTCACGCAGAAACTAATGGACGGGTTATAACTAAACTGCACAGAATAATAGCTTATGTTTTCAACCAGGATATAAAATACTTTTTATTCCGATATACTATTATACAGAGTCCAAATCAGTAAATATTGAAAAATAATCTTATTGTCCACGTAACCGTAGAAACCAATGAATGAATTGCAACGAATAATCACTTACTAATAAGTCAATATACGAAAGCCTTTTATCCTGATTGGAACATACTTCAACTTGACACAGAGTCCAAAATCATAAATTTTCAATTTTTGACTAATGAACGAATTTCAACGAAATTAAGCATAGTGATAACCTACGTCATCAGCTAACATATATGATACTTTTTATCCTGAATAGTACAATATATGGTCCATGATACAGAGGGCAAAATCAATAAATTTTAGATTTTTTGTGTATTCATGCACTGTCCTGGTGGCTTCGTTGGTTGAGGTACGTGACTGTGGTACGGAAAGCCCTCTGTTTGAATCCAGTTCTCGATTAATATTTTCATGGGCATTAAAATTCTCCTTCACCTCTGTCTAAGCTATGTTTTGCTAATGTCAAGATCTTAAGGACGCTTTGTTGGTCGGATTCCACTATACTATGTTCAGACAGAAAGGTGGGTCAAGGCCACTCTGCTCTATCCCCACTCCGCTGCCCCGGCCCCTACAGGCGAAGGGGAAACAGCTGCCGCGCATGCGCGAACATCATCATAAGGTATGAGGTACGATATGTTACTTCTAATTTGATGATTTCTTCAGTAAAATCGAGCTATCTTGTCGTGACGGAAATGAGTGAATCGTATGTCACAGAAATTTCGTGTTTACCAACTACAATTTCATATGTTAATAAAGATAAAAATTATTTACATATCAATGAATAAAACTTACTGCTTCCAGTCATTATTTTCAGTTTTAAAAGTCACGCAAGACATGTCGAGGATTAAATCCAGTTTTTAGATGTGTTTCCCAGTGGAAGTTAATTCTCGAAACGCGTTGTTTAAATACTTACTGCACTGTTTCGTAACGATACGCCACGTACCTTTGCGTCATTTTTTGTGGTTCCCTAAAAAGAATTTTAACTTTCTCTTCAGAGTTTTCTAGCATCTTAAAAAAATTATACACTTCAAAAATAATTGTTTTTGACTGACGCCATTTCACTTACAGAGTTTTATAACGGTGTATTGGAATAAACACAACAATACTGGGACCAACGAAAATGTCTGTAGACAGCGGTCTGCTCGGAAGGGAAGGCAACTGGAGGGGATGGTGAGGGGCACATGACCTTGACGCGCCAGATGTAAGCGAACATAGTATACAACCAGGAACGATCTCTAGGTTAGGTTAGGCGGGCTGCGATAGAGGCGCACTGCGCAGCCAGGAAGAAACTCTGTCATCAGGTCCTTGACACTACACAAAGTTGCATAGTCTGGAGGAGTTTTTTCGCAGTCCAAATGCCTCCCACGCTAGGAGTCATATAGGCGATGATAATGCGTTGAACTTTCCAACTATATGAGGAACTTTATATACATACAATTAAAGCACTCCGATAGTTTTTGGAATGGTTCCGTCTATAGTTTGTAGTTAGGCAGCTCAATTTTAAAAAAAATATTACTTTCAGATAAGCCATCAGAATATTGCCGAAGTTTCCCTGTGGATCATCAACAAACATAAACTTTCGCAGTTGGGGAGAGTCCACAAACTACGTGGCTCCTTTGAAACCCCCCCTCGAACCCCCCTCCCCCCACCCGTGTGGCACGAAGCTTCCTCCCCATTAATTCCAGAACACTCTTTGTACTATTTTCTCTTGAAAGACTATTGTTAAAATTATTATATATATATTGAACACAAATGATATTTGCGTTTTGTACTTTTCTATAATTATAAATGCTCTGCAAGTGATGAATTATTTGGAAAAATCTCTTTCTCAGGTATACGTAATCGGGAAATGTATCAGTCGAATAAATAACAATTATCCCTTGTATAATTTATAGTCTCCGTCATTTAAAGTGAAATATATTTATTTAAAAAGAAATTCTAGCCATTTACTCGGACATATAAGCAGAGTAGGGTACTTAAATCACGAAAAATATCGTTAAAAATGATTCTTATACGTTTTTCCTTATGAGATTTTCCATAATAAATTCCTTCTACCATCATACATGATACCCATAATTTTTTATACACCTGCAAACTATTAATGAAATTTAAGTTTACCTATTTATGTAGATTTAAATCATCAAGGATATGATTATATATATGCGATTGGAAACTGAATTTATTAATAGCAATTCAACAAAGATGTTCTTGTGGCAAAATAATAGCGGTCAGAGATATTAGAAATTAGAGCAGCTGCTATGAAATTAATTGAAATTATTCAGTCATAAAGTTTGGTTTTAGTAGCACTTTATTCTTAATAAATTTGTAAAAACATTTCGGCTGAAAAAACGTGCAACTACTAATACATTTCAGTAACATGTCGCTAATGAAACTAATTTAAGAATCTTAAATTTCTTATGGCCTCTGCTATGACATAACGGCGATGCCAGATAAAACGTAATAGTTTGTTGTGGAAGTAACTGCAAAAACATACAAAGAGCAGTGATAAAAGAAAAATAATATGGGGTAATAATACATTACAAAGTTACAATGGCACGATCGTTTAAATTTACATGTTAATTTTGTTTATTTACAAGTGGATACAGAAATTCATGTAAGGAGAAGGGTATTCGATGTTAACTGGGTTAAAATATAACCTAAGAATTTTTTTTTTTTTTATGAAGATAAGAAACAATTAAGTTTATCAAAAACTCAGAGAAAGATTACACGAAGCGTATGAATAGGGAAATGTATCACTCAAATAAGTGACTAATTATATTTTCCGTCATTGTAAAATACATTAATCAGATATTGCCCAAACACTCCGTATGGTACTTATATCACGAAAAATATGATTAAAAATGATAGTTATTTGTTTTTCCTTACAAGATTTTCCAGAATAAATTCCTACTACCACCATAGGTGATACCCGTCATTTGAAAAAGGCAGAGATTTTAAGTAACTGGTTCAGTGAAAGCATTAGGGACCATGAATCAGAAACAGGAGGGTCTAATTCAGAGAACGAGCTTAACAACACAATTAGAAATGACGATAGTAAAAATTTTGATATTCATCCTGAGGAAATCATGAAGGAAATAAGAAATCTGAAAAATGGGCTGGTGAAGATAATATTAACACAGATATCTTAAAGATAGCCGGATGTGATATTGTACCTTATCTTGAAATTTTATTTAAATTGAGTCTGGATACTTGCTGCTTACCACAGGACTGGAAAAGTGCAATAGTAGTACCGGTACATAAAGGAGGGGTGAGAAATAGAGTTGAGAATTACAGGCCAATCAGTTTGACATCAGTGGTAGGTAAATTAATGGAAAGATTGATATACAACCACATCAGAAATATATGTGAGGAATGTAAGTGGTATTCAAGCAGGAAACATAGGTTCAGGCAAGGATATTCATGCGAATCTCAGTTGGTGGGATATATACAAGATATTTCAGATGAAATGGATAAGGGAGGCCAAATTGATGGTGTAGCACTAGATCTGTCAAAGGCGTTTGACAGAGTAAGCCATAAAATGGTAGTAAATAAGGTAAAATCCATTGGAGTGGATAAGAAAGTGATTTGCTGGGTAGAAGAATTTTTAAAAGGTAGAAAACAGAAAGTTAGGGTAGGAAATGTAGTCTCAAAAGAAGTAGAAGTAAAAATGGGTGTGTCACAGGGTAGCGTATTGGGACCATTGCTATTCATTATTCTAACGAATAATTGTGTTGATTGTTTACTATCTGAAATTAGATTGTTTGCAGACGACATAATGCTGTATAAAAGAATCAAAACGATAGAGGATTGTAAACAGTTGCAGTGGGCAGGATATCTAGTTGGGTTGGTAAACATGGAATGAAGATAAATGCAAAGAAGAGTCAGCTTATTAGATACACAAATAGAAAACAAAAGGTTAATTATGAATATAAGGTGGGGAAAGAATTGCTTGCTGAAGACTAGAAATGTAAATATCTTGGCATTACTTTTGATAACAAGATTAACTGGGCAGGACACATTGGACAGGTGGTAGGAAAAGGTTTCAAAGTTCTGCACTTGTTGGAGAGAGTGATGAGGGGATGTACGAGAGAAGTAAAGGAATTGGATTACAAAACTTTGGTCAGTCGATTGCTCGAATATGGTAGTGTAGTATGGGATCCTCATTTTAAGTATCAAATACAGGAGTTGGAGAGAGTGCAAAAAAGGGCTGCTAGATTTGTTTCTGGAAATTATTGCAGAATGCAATCAGTGACGGATATGATAAAGGAGCTGGAATGGGATTCGTTCATGGAAAGATATTGCAATAGGTATGAAAAGTAGTGCATGGAAGGGAAAAGATGACCATGACCATGGTACTCGATTTCAGGCGCAAGGGTGTGGAAAGTTTCTTTTTTTTAGGTAAGGGTGTCTGGGATTGGAATGAGTTACCAAGAGAAATGATGAATAATTTACCGAAATCTTTGAAAGAATTTAAAGATAAAATTTGTAGAGGGCAAATGTAGGTGGTGCAGGATAGGGGGAAGATGGATGTGTAGGGAAATTTCCACCGGAGCCTGTGCTCCATTGCAATAAAAAATTAAATTAAATTTAAAAAAAAAATTCATGTGAGGGTAATCGAAGCTGTGATTTTCAAATGCAATATTAGTAGAGGTTGTGGTTAAGTTGACCAGAGCCGTAACTGACACATTTTGCCACAGCATAATTCACTCTGAAATCAGTTTTTAAACATTTTAAACTGCTTTCATAAGCGCTATGTTATTGACGGTATTACTTCATGCGGATGGAAGTAGTTAAATAGTTACTGAGCTGAATTGTGCCTGGACCACGAATAAGATTGATATTGCATGTATAGCAAAAGGTTTTGGAATTTCTAATTTATTTTTAATTTCATTGGTTCTATATAATTCCGCCGTCATTAATTGAATAGAAGCTACTATTGTATTGCTATGTAAACTGCAAACAAAATATGTAGAACACTAAGAAATCAAGATTATGAGCATAATGTAATATCAATTCAGTATAATTAAGCAACTGCAAAAAAAAAAAAAAAAAAAAAAAAAAATGGAATTGCCTGAATGTTGCCTACAAACCGTCGACTTTGACAGGATCGAAGCTAGTGAAGGAATATTTGAAGACACAAATTGATTATATGTGCAAATTCTTTTTACGAACATTGTTAATTGGAGCTTGTTAGTGATGTAGTTTTGGGCTGGCAAGTAGATTACATTAAAGGTCTTTTTACTGTTTAAACATATAAAGCACTCATTTTTTATTGTACTTAGGTGACCACTATATTTAGTGAATCTGATAAATTGTGCCAACAACTAAACGAATAATCGAAGCAGAATAAACACTAAAATCCTACATGGGGATTGTGACGGGACCTTAATTTCTACAGAAAAAGGAACAAGCTCTACAGAAAGATAAACTGCTTTACTACCAAAAACCAAAGCCCAAAAAAGGAAGAAGGTATACTCTTTGCGGCAGTTCTATCATTACCGTGGCGCCACAATCTGATGATGAATTCTTATGGAACTAGACGAAAAATTGTTTTGATATATCGCTTAGTTTTCGAGATGTAGCATGTAAAAAACTCAGTTATGGGTATAGTTCCTTGTGCTTCTGGTTACATTTCTTCTGGTCTATGCCATATTTAAACTTAATAACAACCACTAAGAAGAAAATAAAACATCTATAGAGCATTTCCGCCATGTAAAGATAGTGGTTTTGCTGGGTTTTTTTCTGGTCCATGCCGGATCTCACCCTAACCTGCTCACTTTTGAGATAAAATATCTCGAGAACTAAGCGAAATATCAAAAAGCTATATTCTTCAATTTCCATTTGTCTCATTGAGTCATATAAGAACCCATCATCAAATTGTGGCACCACGGTTATCGTAGAATCCCTCTCTTTGCAAACATACAGTGTGACTAGGGGCGGAGCGTGAATTAAACATAACACGGCAAAGTTTGACGCAGGCACAGGAACAGCTGATTGAGGGGAATCTGAACTCGCCGGGTAAGAAATACGACGAAAGATAAGTGATTTTTTCTACACTTTGTTTCAAAATACTTTGATTAATTTTTTTTCCCTTGCTAGAAATTTTAGTTGCCGTATGTAATATTGTAAAGGCATTGACATTGATGTAATCTTTGGGATATTGAAGATCTAATTTACTTGGTCCACTAAATGGGATAGAAACTGTTTATGTGTTCAGTAACTTTTGTTAAAGAATTTAAGCGACTTATGAGTTTTGATTACTAATTTAATTTTGTGTTTTGTCGACTAAATATCCAGCGCTAACGATATAACATTATCAATCGATGAAATCCTTGATAATGGGAATTCTGTAAGCAAGGAGAACGTGACATTGTGATTTTGAAGTATTAGCTATTGAATTACAGGCTACCCACCTCGACCTCTCTACACCAACAGACATGAGTTTTGTCTTACTGCATGAAACTTATATTCCAGATTTAGAAGTTTCTGTCGGATATTGCAAACACGAGCTTGTTACCTTGGCTGCAATGTAAAACTTACTGTATCAATTTTCAATACAACTTACAGCACAATTTACAACTCAGCTCACAGCAAACCAAACACAATTAAGTAAACAAATGAAGAACTACGTTAAGTTGGTTACGAAAGCTTCCGCGGTCACTGTATGTATTATCTTGGTTCTCCGGGTGGAGCCGCGTCGATATTTTTAAGCCTAACGTTTCTGCCAATGTGCTGTGGCCTTCTTCAGAAGACTGTTTTGTCAGATGCCGCTACGCCTTATATAGTAGCAGGAGGCTAGCGCGCGCGGGCGCTATTCGTCCGCGGTGACGTCACCGTGCCCAATGTAGTGGTTAGGATGGGGTCGTTCGTCTTAAGTTTTCCTGAGCAGGTATGACCAAATATGGGCAAGTTGCAAACCATTGTCGGCGTTCGTGTTGTCCGGCCGTTTTAGTATTTCTAACGCTTTTCTTACACGCCTAGGCCACCATCTGCTCTCAATGGCTATAACGCTTGTCTTATCAAATAAAACTGAATGGCCACTATCAGCTGAATGTAGAACTAGAGCGGACTTGCTTCCGTCGTTATTTATCAAATGCCTGATGTGGTCATTGAGCCTCTCCTTAACAGTACGTCCTGTTTCCCCAATGTATACCTTGCCGCAACTACAAGGAATTTCATATACGCCTGGTGTTTGCAAATGTTCTCTTTAGTCTTTAACGCAGTTCAGGATGCTGTGAAATTTCCTAGGTGCCTTGTATACGGGACAGATGTTCTTCTTTTTTAGCAGCCGACCAATCTTATCCGTCACTCCTTGGATGTATGGCAGGACGGCCACTGCCTTGTCAGGTGGTTTGTTTCTTATATGAATTCTTATATGAAGGATCTTATGAAATAATACAACAATAACTCTTATTCAATC
This sequence comes from Vandiemenella viatica, assembly GCA_031002005.1. Lineage (NCBI taxonomy): Eukaryota > Metazoa > Arthropoda > Insecta > Orthoptera > Morabidae > Vandiemenella > Vandiemenella viatica. The sequence continues at coordinate 14,155,300 of CM061919.1, forward strand.
ACTAACCCAAAAGGGGACAAGATCAAAGGGCGGTAGAATGTCACTGCCCTAAAGATTTTCAAACATATACCAAACAGCTAAATTCATGTATCACGATGAGTTTGTTTCTTATTGTAGACATTTATAAAGAAGAAGCAAAAACTGGTCTGATCCTCTACTTCAGGAAACATTCGAGCAATATGAAATATAAACTTTTGTTTTGTAAGCCATTTCCAATTCTGTTCATTCTTTTCGATGGCACCAACCATCATTCCGTCTTGTTTCTTTTTTCCAATTATTGTGCCTACGAATAGGTCTCAAACAAAATTAACGACAACATGGTCCCCTCGAATGGATTCTGTTGCGGTGGGCTCCGTCTGGAAGAGGAGCCAACAGCGATGGAAATTCAAATTTCATGACATTTTTAAAAGCTAGAGTTGAAGATGTGACTGAACTCATGGCATCATGAATGTCATAATCATGGAAGGAATAAGTGCAGCTAATTTTTCTTCTATTTCGGTAGACGACACTTCTGATATTTCCAGAACTGAACTTGTGTCTGTTTGCCTGAGAATCGTTGCTGAAGATTTTATTGCAAGTGGATATTAGTGGAGCGTTGCCTTTAAGTTCGAACACGAAGGCAGGAACCGTATTTGATCTGGTCATTCACATTATAACCCAACACAACTGGCCCCTCTCAAAACTCAGGCCAGTGGTACGGGGCTTCAAATTTTTCTGTATAAATAAAGGTATTACACTCATGAGTAATCAAAAAAGAGCCACGAGCTTCATTTAAGCACTATAATGCTCATTATATCAATGTCGTTGTACAAAATGGCAGTGAGAGCGTTGTAACAATGAGAAAATTCATTTGAACAAGAAATTAATTAGATAAACTACGTGCGAGACTCACCGAAACGAGTTGGATAGTTTAAGAAATTACAAATCAGAATAGAAAAAGAAAGTAATTACGATTTGCCTTCTCTTGGAGCCTATTGTTTGACAGCAAATTTATATAGATTTTAAGTTTAAAATAATTTTATAAATTATGTTTTTGTATTTACAAATATATTAATTAATTTCTTTTCAGATGTTTAACAAGAATCAAATCTCTTAAATTAGTAAGAGAAAATCATCAGCATTAAATGCAATTTTTATACGATTATTCTGCTATCAGATAGTAAGATAGCTCTGTCGCTGCTAAGGTATTGAATTTTACTCCTACATGGAATCATTTAACACAGACGATAGAAATTTTTTATCTCGTTAACATTTTGAATGTGTATCTATATGTCGGATCTGGAGTATGGGGCTAGCTACTAGATGGCGCCATAGACGCTGCCAGCAGGATGCCAGCACCACAGTGACTGCAGTCACAACTACGAGGGGCTACTTAAAGGGCAGCGCACAGCCCACGAGCCTCTCTTCCTGCCAGACCACCGAGGCGACATCACTCCGTTATCTGTCATTGTGTGTTGTGAGGCTGAGTCCAATAAACCGGATTCTTGTATCCGCTGTGTTCTCGTAGTTTCTATCCACTGTCCGAGGGATATCCACAGCCTACCTTCGCTAGCGAGCCATCTGCCTCTAACCGGGAACTCCATTCAACCCGCCCGATTCCTGATCTTTCCCGGATGGATCCGACATCAAAATTGGGATCGCCCGCGTACTGGAGAGAGCTGCGGAACGACACAGGCCAATGCAGTAACATTTCGTGCCTTGCTGGATGCCGAGCAGCAAAACCCGGCGGAAACGTCGCGAAAGGCCTCCTACAGCTGGTACATTCGCCGAACTCGACTCCATACTGCCGGCAGCGAACTATTGTCCTCACGTAAGCGAATGACCACTTTAAGGAAACGCAGCAAGGGCAACCCAGCTCCGACGACTGACACGCTACCTATGCGATCTATCTGATGTCAACACAGACAGCGCGCTGCCAGGGCCGCGCTGCAAATCAAATAGCCGTGGCTTATATTGGGGCCAACCTAACCCAATCGTATCGCTCACAACAGGGAAACAACTACCAGAGAAGCTGATTCGAGAAGTACAATCAACCTCATGCCGGTAGAGGACGCTGACTTCGAACACACGCAACAGTAGCCGCATGGTACCTTTCTGAATGCCACCGACTGCCTGCTACAACAATGGATCTGTTGGGGAAAACAGCTACACCGATCGATGACAGGCCGAGACATCTCCGACTTGAGCAGGACAGCAACATCATTCCCAGCGGACAGCCAAGCAGTCTGTTACCGTTGCGGACGCTGGGGACATCGGGTGCGCAGTACCCACGAGAGCGGGCGGAGCCGCTTCTCTCGTCGCCGCCTACAGACGGGTCAACTGGTGCATCAGGACCTGCGAGGCTGAAGGCAGAGCAACAACGGTGAGTCGCTTCCATTATACTTTGGCCTCGGGTTCTAACGATCCCCCTTCAAAGAGTAGCGCTATCAAATTGTCCGGAAAAAGGATACACCTGGCCGTAGTATTGCTACGCTTTGACGCTACCCGCGCTAACTGCCAGATCATCGAGCCAGGCAAAGATGTTATGACTGTAGACACGTTTTTTCACGTGCTTTCTAACTACAAGCAAGTAAACAAATATTACCATGGCAGGAAATCTTGTAACAAGGAATCGACTCTAAGTCAACTAGACACCTTTAGCAGTTGCCGAAAAGCGTTTGGATATTGCAAATTTGCGGTAACCCGACCAGCCTAATCACCACCAAAATAAACAAATGTCCCATCCGAATATTACCCACCCTTGCTAAATTGCTAGCGTTTTAGACATTCTTCATATGTATCGGAGCACGCGTCAACATGGGCGTACCGTACAAGCGACTCATAGACCAGTGTCGCATAATACGTACAATGTCGACTCCATAAAATAACACTAAGCAAAAAAAAAAAAAAAAATAGACCGCAGGGCAGAAAGCATAGGAACTATTAAACGCAAGCCATTCGCTAAGGCCCGTATTTCCGGTCCAAAACCATCTGTTCCGACATCACATAATTATACAATAGGCATTTCAATGACAATCCCATCACAGATTAATTCCCATTGCCTTCCAATTGAAGACCATTTAACAAAGGAATCACCTTTTTTTGTAAGGATATTCCAAAAAACTACCATCAAATACCTGCAACCAAGTACTCAGCCTAAATTATACCCGACGACAAACGCAGCTTTTGAAAGAACAGTCATAAAATCTTTAGGCCCAGTAGTGTATAGCATAGCAATAGCACATATCGACTACTTTTTCATCCACCACTGACAGGATTTAACAGTTTAAAACACGGACTGAAAACCGAAACCGCCGCGAGTTTCTTTAATACAGCCAGATACACATTTCTTAAAAGCCAAATCAAATACTTAGGATTTGTCATAACAGATGGAAACATCTGACCCAACCTAAACAGGATACCCGAGCGCACATATAAACTCCCTCTCCCCTCTATGGATCATCACGCAACTGAGAAAGTTTCATAGGGCTTGGCTTAAAATCTCGACAAATACTCCAGTTTACCAAGTTATGACCACACTCTTCAAACTCGCAAGGAAGAAACACAAAGACGCTAAGCGAGCAAAAGGACGAGGAAATCTGCGAACAGGGAAAGCGGACCTACAGGCCTTCGATTTAGACCTACAGTACAGGGAAGGAAACCGAATGGCACATGTTTACTGCTGAACCAGGAACACAGCCGCGCTGGTGTTAACAAAAACTGCCCCTAAACGCCGAGTCTCCACGCTGAAAAGTACATCCTCGAAGGCATCTCGTACCAAGACAACTGTTGACGCTGATGGCTTCACCAAGCCCCGGCGCACTGCACCGGCTGCTAAACTTAGCACCTCCAATATGGGCACTCCAGTCCACACCACCAAGAATAAATTTGCACCCCTTTCAGTCGAAGGAATGGACACCAGTGATAACACCAACAAAACATCCAAGTTGGCCCCAATCATAGTGAATTACAAGGAAAATTACATGACCTTGTACCAAAAACTAAAGAGTATCTGCACTGAAGCATTCCTGATCAAGACAGCTGGACGTGATCTCTGTAAACTGCAGGTCAAGAACGATGCCGACTACATGGCGATTACCAACTATATATCTACGAATGCAATACCATTCTACACCTTTCCGTCAGTGCAGGTAAAGACCATAAAATTAGTCATTCGAGGGATGCCTTTCAGCATCACTCCAGACGAAGTCAAGGAAGAGCTGGAAGAGTTAGAAATAGCAGCGAGAACTGTAGCTCGCCTCCGCTCACCGAAAACCAACCAGGAAATTCCTCTATTTCTGGTAGTCTTAACAGACACTGTACAAAATCGAGGCATCTACAAAATGACATCCTTGTGTGCCTTGAAAGTGACAGTTGAAAAACTACGAAGCAAGAGGGGGCCACCTCAATGCTTCAACTGCCAGGGTGTAGGGCATGTAGCCCGACACTGCGTTATGCCCCCCAAATGCGTGAAATGCGCAGGAGAACACTCATCGAGGGACTGCACTCTGAAGAAAGTGTGTAAACTGTGATGGCGACCACGTCGCCAGCTACAGGAAGTTCAAAGCCTTCAGCAGGTTTGAAGAGCGGCAAAAAGCTAACAATGCCTCTTACCTTGCTGCCCTCAAACGGTAAGAATAAAGGAAGAAAAAAGAAGAGCTCAAGAACAAGCAAGATTCTAATACTGGATTCTAATACGGGATCAAATGAAGATTCAACCAGTGAAGTTATCATCGATGGTCAATCTGACAGTGGCCTCTCAAACATAGGGAACCAGAGTAACAAACCAGCCCCCAACGCGAGGGCGCCAAATGCATGGAAATCCATACAAAACAACACCAACTCAGAAACTCGAAGATCCCGCCCATCGGCCATACAGGATCAACGAACACCTGATAAAGACACTCGAGAAGCTGAACCCGCGAGTAACTCCCAGTGCGACAGTGCTACACTACTCAACATGATGCATATGTTGCTGCAAACAGTTCACACCATGCTCCAGGACCTTCTGCGGCAGATAGCTGCAGCTATTCAAACGGCCTTTCAAGCCTCACAAATAGGATCTAGTCTTAACCAAAATGGGAAATAGACTAGAGGACCTAACTATCTGTACATGGAACTCCAATGGCATTTGGTGGCAACTCGGCGAGTTCCGACAATTTCTACAAGACGAGCAAATAGATGCCTGTCTTGTAACTGAGACGCATCTAGAATCTGGCGTCAACGCAGCAGCAGCAAATTACTGCTGCTACAGGAATGACAGACCAACTGCGGGTGTGGCACTGCCATCTATGTACGGAGATCTATCAAACACCACGAAATCTCCCTCCCACAACTCCAGACGATTGAGGCGACGGGTGTTGCCATCGAAACTTCAAGAGGCACACTACTACTAATTTCGGCGTACAGACCCCCTCAGGGACGTGTCGACGAAGAGGAGGTGGCTGCACTTCTTCGATTGCGCGGGACGGTATTCATGGCAGGGGACTTGAACGCCAAGCATACAGCCTGGAACTCGCGAATCACCAACAGCGTTGGTAGGCGCCTCCTGCGCGCTACTGAGGGGCAGGACGCTGTGGTCTGGGGCCCAACAGAGCCAACAATTATCAGGGGTAGAGGTCCGCCTGATGTACTGGATATTGGGAATGCGAAAGGGTTGCAACACACTGTGGCAGTAACCACGAAAACGGCCCTATCGTCAGACCATCTCCCAGTTATATTCTATATGAATATAGGGGTATCTAAACGACCAGCAAGACGCACAAGAGATTTAAGGCGAATCAACTGGGATCAATACAAGCAACATTTAGATGAATGCATTAATAATGCTCCCCCAGTAGAAGAGGTAGGTCCCAGTGTGGCGATGGACTTATTTGCGGGACTGGTGAACGAAGCAGCAGATCTAGCGACTCCACCAGCACGACAACTCAGGGAGATGTCCAGGCAGTTACCTCCGGACATCCGGCAGGCAATCACACACAAGAACCGCCTGACGAGAGACTGGCAAGTCACCAGAGATCCTGCCACAAAACGTGTAATTAATAGACTGCAGACGGAAATAAAGGCTGCTGTCGAAAAACACAGGAATCAAGAATGGGCTGGTCTTATCGGAACACTCAGAGCTGATGATGGTTCAGCCTGGAAAAGTAACAAAACGCATGCTTCGCCGCCGGCAAAGAATACCACCGTTAGTAGTAGGCAACAGAATAGTCTGTGAACCTACCGACAAAGCGAATGCAATTGTCGACAACTTCCAAGCAAACTTCCAACCAATAGAAGAGCCTCGCGATGACGCCCATATCAACTTGGTCGCACAACGCCTGCAACAGTACCTCTCAGTTGATCCACTACCGGAGGACGACATTAACCCGACTACAACTGAGGAGGTCCATGCACTCATAAAACGAGTTGAAATTAATAAAGCAGCTGGACATGACCAAATTAGTGGCCAACTTTTGAGGCAGCTTCCACCATCGGCGACTGAGTACATCAAGTCCGCATTCAACAGCATAATGGCTACTGGTGAATACCCGAAAGTATGGAAGCACGCGGAAATTGTCCCTGTGCCCAAGTCTCGCAAAGACAAGCGCTACACGAAAACCTACAGACCAATAAGTCTTCTCCCCATCCTGTCTAAAGTATTTGATAGAATTTACCTATGCAGACTTCACAGGCACATCGAAGATGAAGGTATTCTCCTGAATGAGCAATTTGGGTTTCGGCGCAACCACTCCACGCCTCAACAACTATTACGACTCACTGAGTATGCCATGGGAGCCTTCGAGAGAAGGGAATATTTTGGTGCCGTATTCCTGGATGTCTCCCGGGCATTTGATTCTGTCTGGCACGACGGCCTACTTTATAAGCTGCTGACGCAGGGATTCCCACTGCAACACGTCAGACTAATTAAAAACTATCTGACTGGAAGAAGTTTCCGAGTAGTGACGGAGGATGCTGTCTCGGCAGTAAAAACTATCCATGCTGGGGTCTCTCAAGGATCTGTCCTTGGGCCGGTCCTCTATAACTTATACACCGCCGATGTGCCGAGAACCGAGCAACTGGAAACTGGTCTATATGCAGATGATACCACTCTTTACACTCGCAGTATCAGAGCCACGCACTTGCGCAACAAACTGCAGCTGGGATGTAACAACATCGAAAGCTGGGTGACCAAATGGAGGCTGGCATTCAATGCCACCAAAAGCCAGGCGATCATAATAACAAGGAGAAGTGTACCCCCACTACAGCCAGTTCGACTGTTCGGAGAAGACATCAAGTGGACCAACACGGTGCTCTACCTTGGTGTCACACTAGACAAACGTATGACCTGGAAGACGCACATCCGAAACATACGTGCAAAAGCATCAGGTAGGATGAGGGAGCTGTACTCCCTACTAAATCCAAACACCACATTGCACCCTACTACAGCAAGACTGCTGTATACAACAACTATAAGACCGCTACTGGAATACGCTGCACCAGTGTGGGGCAACGCTGCTCTTTTCGCACTTAAAGTTGCTCCAAACTATCCAAAACAGGGCGATTCGATTGCATACAAACTGCCACGAGAAACGCCAACTAAAACCCTTCACGAAATTAGCGGACTTCCACTATTGACAGACCGGTACAAAACAGCAGCGCGAAAGCTATATGAAAAGACTAGGGAACATAATAACCCGCTAGTCAGAAAACTAGGCTCCATGGACCACATTGACAATAGGTTAAAGTGGCCAGTGAAACTGATAAATGAAACAAGTAGGTCCCTGAAAGAAAGATCAGGGCACTCTAACTATGACACACAAAACCATCCGGGCCCGACATGCCTAGTAAAGAAAGCAGCCAAATTTTAAGGACAAATTAAACAAAACAAAAAATGGAAGGAGATGCGCACAACTGCGCAAGAACTTCCCCGCACCCTAGGAGAGAAGAATCCTAGGTGATATGTGTCTGGAACACGGGCCTCTCTTCCTGCCAGACCGCCGAGGAGACATCACTCCTTTATCTGTCATTGTGTATTGTGAGACTGAGTCTAATAAACTGGATTCTGTGTTCTCGTAGTTACTCTCCACTGTCCAAGAGATATCCACAGCCTACCTTCGCTGACGAACCATCTGCCTCTAACCGGAAACTCCATTCAACCCGCCCGATTCCTGATCTTCCCCGGATGGATCCAACATATATATATTGAATCTACGTGTTATTGAATCATATGAGAAGATAGAAGTAATAACCGATGTTTTGTACTGTGATCGATATTAAAAATTCAAAGAAATTTCGTGTAATAGGGTCTAGTCAGATAATAAATATGAAATCAACGAACCACAAATCCCACACCAGCGTAAAATTCCCAGGCGCCTCGAACAAAGTTAGGGCAAAAATCATCGATTCAAAACAATTCAAGATTTTTTCAGAAAATTTTTATTTTGACGTTTTATGATCAAGAACTCATGCCGCTAAAGAGTCGATTTGACAACGATTCCACTCACTTCTTCAAATTATTAGGACGATTACCTTTGGAACAGTCAACAAATTTTGAAAAAATTATAAATTTGTATAACCATGACTCTGACCAAGACAGATTGCTAAGTGATCGGCACATGTTTTTGGACATTTGATAAGTAGGCAAAAATTTGAGATGGGTTATAAACTTTTTTACAGAAGTACAAATGGATTAGATGACTGACACCATAGTTTGTGCGCTTCGTTTGACTACTCATCACGATTCCTGGGTCTTTCTGTTTGAATGAAAGAAGTTTTTGGTCTTATGCCTACTTAACAGTTACCATAGTTAGATAATGTTCCACAATCTACTCAATAATATAGAAATAGTACATGTATATAACTAAATTTGTAAAAATTGTTGACTCAGTTCATTTCCAAACAAAGCACAGTACAGTTTTTGCACTGTGCAATTAATACTGAGTAACAGTAAATTAAAAAATAAAACTGAATTTTTTGAACACAAAATATATTGAATATATTGCTTGCTGAAGACTTGAAATATAAATATCTTGGCATTACATTTGACAATAAGCTTAACTGGGCAGGACACAATGGACAGGTGGTAGGAAGCGCTTCCAAACTTATGCACTTGTTGGAGAGAGTGATGAGGGGTTGCACGAGAGAAGTAAAGGAATTGGGTTACAGAACTTTGGTCAGACCATTGCTCGAATATGGTAGTGTAGTATGGGACCCACATTTTGCGTATCAAATACAGGAATTAGGAAGGGTGCAAAAAAGGGCTGCTAGATTTGTTTCTGGAAATTATTGCAGAATGCAATCAGTGACAGATATGATAAACGATCTGGAATGGGATTCATTGCAAGACAGGAGGAGGATGAGGAGGGTCATGGGAATGTAACAGGGACGTTATACTGGCGATGAGGCATGGAAAGATATTGGATTAGGTATAAAAGTAGTGAATGGAAGGGAAAAGTTGACCATGACCACATGCTGGCACTCGATTTCAGACACAAAGGTGTGGGAAGATTTTCTTTTATGGGTGTCAGGGATTGGAATGAGTTACCAGGGGAAATGATGAATAACTTATCTAAAACGTTTAAAAGAATTTAAAGTTAAAATTTGTAGAGGGCAAATGTAGGTGGGTGCAGGATAAGGGGAAGTTGGGTCTGTAGGGAAATTGCCACCGGAGCGTGTGCTCCATTGCAATTAAATATATTTTTTATAAATTATATGATTTTTTTCATTTTGCAGTTTTTACCCATATGGACCTGTTTGCATGATTAAAAGTATAGTTATTCTCCTCACTAACACTGTCCAAGGAGAAGTCTATTCTCAATCACTCTCCAACAAGAAATATCACTTCTCGCATCCTCCGCCGTCCACGAAACATGAGATCGCCGAAAACCTCAGCATCGCATATTCGCAATGCGTTTGTCCTGCAATCTGCAGGTACAACAAAAATCTATCACTTCATGATTCGCAATGAAAATACAAAATTGTTCGACATTAGTGTTGTAAGTACTCCAGCGACAGCCCTCTCTTATTCGTTACAAGGGTTCCTGGAACTGTTGATATTCATGCGCAGCCCCTCTCTTCAAGCAAAGAGTCGTTTGAAATTTCCAACACTTCGGAAATAACCGAGACCCACTGGGAGAAGTATATCATTCTTACTGTCTCCATATATAACTTCTCCCATTTAACATGCTTCGCGGGTGTTCTTTAGAGATGTATCCTACCCTTTGCTGGTGTTCCCTTGTTCCCCACTAATAGATTTCCGGTGACTGACAGCTTGCCATCAAGTATAGCCAAACTGGTGGCTTGTTTGCCCTATGACCGGTATGTATCTCTCGCTTCAAATGAGTTCTTCCAGGACGTACCTGACACTCGTATTTATTTTATCAACTATGCCTTTGTTTATTGAACTTTTTTTATTACTAGCGTAATACTAAAGTGTGTTCTGCGGTAATTTCGACAAATAAATCTAACTGTCCTCACTTGCGCCTTCCTAACTCTTGTACTTGATACCCTTGAATCAGGTCTCATAATTCACCACCAAACTCAGTCAATGATCTGATCAAATTTTTTTATAACAGTTCAGTCAACTCCCTTCGTAATTCGTCTCATTCCATACTGAACAGAATGTATGCTATAATTTTGTTGGTTCATTCTTTGATAGCTGTTGACTGGAGCTAACGCTGAGGTTCGCCGCGGCGGATGTTCTTTGGCGGAATAGCAGATGACAGAGATGTTACTGCAAAATCGTGGTTGTGAGCCTTATTTATTAGTTAAGTAACTGCAAGAAATGAAGTGCCAGAATATTTTAATCATGATTGATTTTAGTAACATTTAATTAAAAAATACGGTAAACTTTTCAAGCTGAAAAAAGTGGAGCAAAATTGTACTTTAACATTTACACTACAATCACGCTGCTCGGCCCTATTTATGTGATTAAATTGTACATCAGACCCGAGGTTACATCGGACATGAAGTTAAGACTATTCAAAGTAAGCCGTGAGTGATTTTTTAATCGTGATTTATTTAATGTGAAAACTTCGTGTTTTAGCAGCATCAGGGCAACATGTCGTAACCTTCAGCATGACCCTAAAAATGGGAACTATTTTGAATCCGTGACAGTACCCAAAACACGGTCACGTGATCACACTAGTTGAACAATGAAAAGGTTATCTTTGGTATCTTTTGGCCGGCGTGAGTCTTGGATTTTCTATCCTTCATAGTGCGAGTGGGAGAGAGTGAATATAGCTTGGAAGAGAGAGCGTGATGGATTATGAATGGTGCAGTGTGGTAGCGTATTATATCTACTTATAATAATAGTGTAACCAGTAAAACAAATCCACATTATAAATATTTGAGTATATTGTCAATAAGCTGCACAGAAGGAAATAACATTAAAAAAATGTACAGGGTTAGTCAAAATGATTCCAGCGATATCATGATTTTTTCTTTTGGCTGTCCTAGTATAGGTACCGATGATGCGGTTTGCTGTTATAGTAAGACAAGTGGCTCTCCAAGTTTCGATTGCACTAAATGCAAACTTCCCGCGGTGGCCGCTAGAGCGCTAGAGAGCAAGATGGCTAAAAGTGAGAAAGCGTACGTGTTCTCGATTCATTCGACTCAGTCTGTGGTAACTGTTCAGCGACAGTTTAGAGCAAAGTTCGGCATAGATCTCCCGCATACTAAGACCATTTGGCGTTGGTATCAACAGTTTAAACTCAACGGGATGCCTTCGTAAAGGTTAAAACAACATGCCTTCTGTGTCTGAAGAAACGTTGAACGTATGCGCGTCCTGTTACGTTCGCAGGCCACAGAAGTCTACTCCTCGAGCGAGCAGGGAATAGGTATTCCACAGAAGACCGTTTTGGAGAACCCTACGGAGCGACTGTGTATGAACCATTATAGGTTACAGTTCCTACAAGCACTGTCGCACAACGATGGAGTGCGTCGTTTTTTTTTTGTGTAACTGCTTTACGTCTCTTTTTAACATCGAGGTCTTTAGAGACTGGAAAGGATGGGGTGGCAAGGATTGGGGCAAGGAATGGGAAGGAATTCGGCCATGGCCTTTTGAAGGAAGCATCCCGGCATTTGCCGGAGTGATTTGGGGAAACCATGGAAAACCCAAATCTGGATGCCCGGACGGGGATTCGAACCACCGTCCTCCCGAATGAGAGGCTGAGAACGCTAACCGTTACACCGCCCCTGCTCGGTGCGTCGTTTTCAATTCTCTGTGCACAATGTCTAGAACAAGACGAAACATTCGCAGAAAAACTTGTGGTGATGAGGCCCCTTTTCATGTGAGTGGAAAAATGAACAGGCACAATGAGTGCATTTGGAGGACCGAAAATCCCCATGCTCATGTGCAGCACGTTCGTGACTCTCCCACAGTGAACGTGTTTTACGCAATCTCACGAAAAAAAATGTATGGGCCTTTTTTCTTTAATGACGGTGACGATCACAGGGGAAATCTGTCTGCAAATTTTGCTGAATTGGCTCATGCCACTTCTGGAAGTTGATAGTAAAGATTTTAATTTTCCAGCAGGACGGTGCTCACCTCATTTTTCTCTAATTGTCCATAATTTACTAAACACCAGGATTCCAAACAGATGGATTGGTCGTGCTGATCGTCAGCTGATGTCATGGCCTCCTCGTTCCCCTGACCTATAACCCCCTGCGACTTCTTTGTTTGGGGTTTCGTAAAAGACACAGTGTTCGTGCCACCAGTACCAACTGATCTGCCAGACCTGCGGATTCGCATCACCAATGCATTTGCTCTCATTGACAGAGACATGTTGCATCGGGTAGGGGAAGAACTCGATTATAGACTTGATGATTGCAGAGTCAATAAAGGTGCACATATTGAGCATCTGTAGACACTCAGAAAAACTTTCACAGTTTGTTTATATATCTGTGTAATCTTGCAGGTCAAATAATAAATCTGTAGTAATTTACTGAAATCACTGCAATCATTTTAACTAGCCCTGTTTGCAAGCTCGGATGAAAGGTAGTCACACAAAAACCTAACGGTCGGATTTTGACGTGGTTTTGCTTGCTGCACAGCGCTTAGCCTCGCCGGTATGTTTCATTTTGATGTGATGTGAAAAGTGAGAAATTTAAAAAGTATTCCTTGAACGCGATACGTGCAAAAACTACTGTTAGAAGTTTGATGGGGTTTAGTTTAATGTACAGCCCGTAGTCTCATCGCTAAAATAATGTTTCATCGATGTGATGTTAAAAAGATAAGATATTAAAACAAAATTAGTTTCAGTTTTCCGCTGAACGCAATTCACTGAACCACTACTGGTGGGATTTTGATGATGTTTCGCTTAATGTACAGTCTTTGACATTATTTCTGGCCGCCGGTGAAAAATTCTATCACTCTATTTGCACAATCTGGCATCAATGTCATCCCAGGCAACAGGAACGCAATACTGGCTCCGCCTCCTCGCAATTTCATTGGTGGATATTTTATTCAGAGCCATTATACTGCAGATTTTTCATTTCTTTAGGTCAATGCAGGAAACAATGGCCAACAGG
>CM061919.1:14169790-14195607 GCA_031002005.1 Vandiemenella viatica
GAAATAAACGTCAAAAGCGAAGTTAATGAGTGTAAATTGCTAAGAGAATTTTTTCGTGTAGTCAGTCTTTATTTCAATGAACACTAAAATTATTTCTGAAGAAGAAAATGTTTCTTATATTTACAGGTACTACTATATCCGAAATATTTGAATTGCGATACTTGGTCTATTATTATGTACTTTGAAACTATTTTTCATCATATACGGACCGTTGTTTTGGTATCATCTAATGTTCAACGGAAAGCTTATTTAGGCTCTGGACAACTTAAGAATAACAGGGGACAGGTTACACCTCTGTTTAATTTTTTTCGAATTATTATTTCTCTCGACACAGAAGTCCTGCTGATAATAATAATTATTTCACAGTTTATGAAATGTTTTGTTGCCAGTCCGAAACAAACACAGACGTACAGGAAGGGTGAAAAGAGGAGGTGGGACGATTTACCATTTTGTCTAAATGTCGTTAGTAGGATCGGTTGGCGAATCACCCATGACCGCCTCATTGGCACTAGGATCCGTGGTCGGGGTAGCCGAAATAACACATAAATCCCTCAAGAACCATACCACAGACTACCAAAACCCGCTACACCCCCGCGGCGGAATTGGGCCCTTCAGAATCACCCGCCATTACTGCAGAGCAAGGCGCGTCTCACCACCCATTAAGAGTTCACACGGGGAACAGCGCGGATGCTGCACCCACCCCGGACCAGGCATAAGACCCCTCCAAAACCTGGCCTCTCACTGTTACCTACGCGCTAAACCCGTCCCCGCAGGGGCAAGGTCTATATGAGCACAGATGTCTGATCCACCAATCCGGTCTATGGGCGTACCCGACGTCACGGTCATCAGGCCCTCACAGAAGCACCCCACCCCCGTATACCTCCTATCCAGTGCTACCTCCACTGCAGGGACGAACCCTTCAGAACTACCCGCCATTACGGCAAGGAGGGTGAGCAAGGCGAGTTTCGCCACGCATTAAGGGTGCCCACGCGGAGTAAGCGCCCTTCACGAGCAGGCTGAAGACCCTTCCAAAACCTGGCCGTATAGCTTAAGCATTTCTGATATTCTCACGTGCGCCCTCAGGGCAAGACGGAAGCCGCAGCAAGCCTAGCACCAACGCGGGATTGCCCTTTCGCGCGCCCCCCGGCAACCGACCAGCCCAGCATTTGCCGCCCGCCGGCCACAGAGTTACGCGCTACAGGGCGCGCTTTCACGGGTTCCCATACACTCGTCCAAGCTTCGCAGAGCACGGTAGTAGTACACGAACCCAATGCGGCAGCCCGAAAGATCCCACGGTGTTATCAAGGTCTCACTGCCCCACCCAGGCGAACCCATGCACTACCAGTCCCCATCCATATAGGTGACCTATTTTGGCAGTGAGCCCACTTTTGGCAAGGCTTCCCTCGCCACCTGGTGAGCACGGTCGAGGTCACTTACGCGATTCTTTTGCTGAAGTATGCATCCGTTACCCGGTCTTAGCCGGGATTGGGTAGCAACTTCTCCAGCTTTACGGGGTGGGGGGGGGGGGGCATCAGTCCCGACGCAACAGGTCATTGCTTAGCGGCCGCTCCTTCACACACCTCCCCGCCATTTACCCGTTCAGGTTCCCTTCCTCATGTTGAGAAAGTTACACTTCTCCCCTCGAATGAGTCACGGTCGAAGTGGCTTTCGCCGAACCTCTGCTCCACATCTATTTGAACGATGCCGCATCCAGTGCCCGTTGACGGGATTGGGTAGCTAAGCACGAACTTTACGAGCGTGTTCGTGGAGTCTGCGGAAATAGGGGGACACTGCCTAGTCCACACGCCTTGTCCCCCAACCACAACCTAATACCCATTGATTAGAATACAAAACAGGAAGTCGGGACCCTGGGTGCGCCAAACCCATTTGTGGTCATCCCGATAGAAATCGGGTGTGTGGATGCAGACCCTCATCAGTTTGCAGATATGGAATTTTCTTAGAATTCTTCTGAAGAAACCTTTTGTCTTCTTGGTATAAATGGCTTCGCCAGCTATATCCGCATGTGTATTGAGCAACACCAATCTATTAATCGAGCATTCAGTTTGTTTCTACTCCGTCCTTCTTATTTACAATAACTATCATATATTTATGATAATTATCGCTACTTTTACTTTGTCATGTTTATGTGGTTGAATACTCTAGGAAACAGAATTTAAATGAGTGTACAACGATAACAGACGGTCAGACACACTCTGCTAAGACCTCACTCACTCCGATCGATCATTGCGATTAGTATTTAGAATTTTAGAATTCGTTTAGTACTACTACACAAAAACGCCATTTACCAATAAGAAAAACACTTTTCACTTATTTGTTTCAATATATTCACTTGCCATTTCAGTGGACAGAGGTTTTCAAAGGGATCGCATTAATCACCGTCCGATTAGTTTACCACAAACAGAAGTTAAGATACCGTCTCAGTAGGTCAACGGGATAGTCGGAGTAATAGCTCTGTATCTTAGTTAAGAATCTCGGAGGTGGCATGCTCAGTACCATACTCACGAACACTGTTCCGGACATGCAGATCAACCTCCACCGAATTACCGGAAAAATATGTCTGTACTAGTAGGGAGTACTGTTATGCATTTGTAGAATTTTTTATTACGTATGTGAATCTAAGGAGATGGAAGGGAAAGGTATCCTGCAGAGAAGAGAATCACTGATCTTCACTAATATTGTAGGCAACCGCAATGGAAATTTACTTCCTCTCTTGATGCATTGTTGGTGATAATTCAAGTGCTTCGTGCCTGTTTCTAGATCTATGCTCCTCATTTACAAAACGACGTAAACTATTTTCTTCTGAGTGAATTCCAATCACTGAAGGATCAATGTATATAGACATAAGAGCATCGCCGTATTTCCTGTTCTTATATATCCTCCGTTGTGCTCCTAATACGCTGCCAGCAGAAGTACTTTGTCGCGCCGTTATAAAAATTGTTCGAATGTTATCAGTCAATAAATTCAGTCAAAGACTATATCATCTGTCTGACATAGAATCGTAGCACAATCTCTGTATCAGTAATACTTTCACAAAAATCACAAAATGCGATGTGTGACTCTGATGTACGGATGTTTACAATAGTATTATAGATGAGAGATTATATTACTCTTTAAAACATTATCATTTTTTATTTCATTCCAAACCCTACCGTACTATTTTAACTCCTGCACTATGCCTTTAAGTGCCGGAAACACGATTTTGAACATCATAGGTCGCGCTATCTGAGTCAATCATTACCGTTAACTATGAGGCTACAAAACAGGGGAAGAAAAGGAAAAGAGGAGAAATTTCAGGTCTCTCCACAGATCATAGGAATGATTGCATGCCACTGTTCTTTTTCTTGTTTGCATGCCTTCTTAACGTCGATGTCAGAAGAGTTGTGAAAAGACTGGGGACAGGGAGCTGGAAGGAATTCGGCCTTGGCCTTTTAAAAGAATCAGCCCAGTATTCACCTGTAGAGATTTGGCGAAACCATGGAAAATCGGATGAGGATTCGAACAAGCATCCTCTGGGATGCAAGGTCACAGCGTTACCGCTCACCCACAGGGATCGGTTCTAAACGTTAAAGGAGGAGCAATTACGATGGATTCTTTTTTTTTTTTTTTTTTTTTTTTTTTTAAGAAAAGGAAAATAGTTTCTCTTGTTATACGTATTTAAGTTTCATGAATTGAATTACCGCTCCAAAATCCACTTAAACAAAGTTTTTCACTTTTCTCTATGAGTAACACGGGGGAAGTAAACTGAATTACCGAAGTTTCCCTGTTATCCGTCCTGTAATCCGAAGAAGAATAAAGTTAGAAAGTTATGCGTCAGACACAGCGAGTTAAGACACCCCGGGATAAAATACGCCATTCTTCTGGAATTAATGCCGAGTGCGAACAAATAGCAAGGTGCCTCAGTCATTGCACGCTACCGCTTGTACGCTGTTTATTTGCCACATAATACCGTTAAAATGCATTTTCATTCTATATATAGTTTATCTGTCTCCTGTAAATGGTTATTGTTTAGTTCCATTTAATTGATGTATTAAGACGTGAAAATGGTATGCCATAATGAAATACTGTCTGAAGAACAACGGCAACTCGGTTGTTTACTGTGATATTATAATTCCCACGGTCAGAATGGCCGTGTTTAGCTTAGTTTAACGAATAGTATACTTAGAACTTAAAAAAAAAAAAAAAAAAACATTAGATGTAATATCTAAGGAAAAACATGAAATTTTAAAATTTTAAAAGAATGATGTGTACATGAAATCCCAACAGAAAATACACCATTAGCTTATTGTAAGCCATATAAGAAGTGAAATGTCACAATTATCAGGTCAATAACTTTAAAAAAAATACAGGACAAGGTTTTCTTCAGGGTTTTCCTTCCCTTCGCCGGAGTGTCCCAGTTTTAATGCGCCGGGACTCGCCTTCCATCCTCTCTCCAAGGAGTGCACTGCACAGGGGCCACGCGGCTTTCACCTTCGTGGACCTGGGAGTAGGTTTGCTGGCAGAACTAACCGCAAAGACTGTAAGTTATTAACCACAAATATTTGTTCAACTCATCATTTTTAACTGGCTTAAAAACAGTTACTAACGATATTACCGAAAAGTAATTGTATGGATGGTTATCAGACAATTTTGTCCAAGATGTTCAATATAAAAGCTCTAAACACAAAATAAAGACTAAAGCCGGATACAATATAATAAAGTGTGGTTTAACTCTGTAGTAATTTTCATTTATTTATGACAGTAACAGTAGGAAGGGAATAGGGATTCTGGAACACCGCCAGGTGGCAGCACGGTCGCGTGACGTCACAACATGGCCGCCCCCGTTTGGGGTGACCAAGATGGTCGCCGTTAGTTCCTCTACCAGCCGCACAGATGGCACCATCTCCTGGGGGCGCTGGACCGTTAGTTCATTTATCGGCGGCTAGATGGCAGCTCCCGTTAGTTCTTTGGCTCACTGGTAGGTGGCGTTCGGTCGCCGGTTCGAGTCCGGCCGCGGTGTTTTTATTGAAAAAGCCGTTCCAACTCGTCAATTTCAAAACGAAAATCAAAATTTTAGTTTCCATACCTAGAGAGGATACCTGCCTTGAATAAAAAAAGCATAAATGTTTCCTTTTAACGGGAAAAAAAGCGTCATAAACTCCAGATATAAATTCTATGTGTACCTGTTTTCATGAAATTATTTAGCGTTCTTGCCTCGCATTCGGGGAATCCCCCTTCCGGGCATCCAGATTTGGGTTTTCCATGGTTTCC
Source organism: Vandiemenella viatica (assembly GCA_031002005.1). Classification (NCBI taxonomy): domain Eukaryota; kingdom Metazoa; phylum Arthropoda; class Insecta; order Orthoptera; family Morabidae; genus Vandiemenella; species Vandiemenella viatica. The sequence continues at coordinate 14,175,059 of CM061919.1, forward strand.
ACCAGGTGAATGCCAGGATGCTACCTTCAAAAGGCCATGACCGAATTCATTCCCATTCCCGTCTCTAAAGAACTTATTGTTAGAGAGACGTTAAAAAAAAAATTTCGACTGCCGAGGTGCAAAGTATCCTGGTTTCCGAAAGATGGCGTGGCACACATCATTTCACCCCCGTCTCTAAAGAACTTATTGTTAGAGAGACGTTAAAAAAAAAAAAATTCGACTGCCGAGGTGCAAAGTATCCTGGTTTCCGAAAGATGGCGTGGCACACATCATTTCACCAAGCTTTTACGAGAAATATTTCAGGTATTCCTGCCTGCTGTCTGTCTGCTGTTATCGGTATATCAATGTGACAAGTATTTCGAAACTATGGAGTTATTCTCGGCGTTCCGTTTGCCCAGGTTGCGAAACTCTGTACACAGCAAGGTGCAAATATTTCAGCACAGTAAAATATTTTCTTCTGTTCTGTGTCGTGAAATATACTTGCGTTTGATTAAGCGTGAACCATTACTATTTTTTACTAAAAACAAAAGAAGTCCACATTAGCGTATATTACCTATAAAACATTTCTGTTCCCATGTCTCCTTGTTATTACAGAGCAAAGCACATACTATTAATCAGTCACATTGCTATACAGTACAGCAATATTTCATATATGTTATTCCCCCCAAACTTAGTGGCCAAGAATTAAAGAATATTTCACACATCTCCAATGACACCTGATAAAGTGAAGTTACAGTGAGTTTATTCCTTGACAGCCTTTTCAGTCCCTGGCTTTACCCTATAATGTCTGATCATAGTCCTCCCTCCCCCCCCCTTTTTCTATATAGTTTTCCTAATTAAAAATTCATTCTAATACCGAAAACATACTTTTGCACATCATATCGGATTCGTTATGAACCAATTTAATAGCTAACAGCATTAATGATATCTCACGAATTTTGGCTAGATTTCCACATTTCTGGCTTTACCCTATAATGTCTGATCATAGTCCTCTATCCTCCCCCCCCCCTTTTTCTATATAGTTTTCCTAATTAAAAATTCATTCATATACCGAAAACATACTTTTGCACATCATATCGGATTCGTTATGAACCAATTTAATAGCTAACAGCATTAATGATATCTCACGAATTTTGGCTAGATTTCCACATTTTAAAGGATGTATTAAATTAGGTGCAATGAAACAGAGCGAGAGCCAACCCAATTTTTAAACTCAAAGAGGCATTGAAGGGGTTTACTGATGTATGTAAGTATAACCTCGATGAATCTAAAGCAAAGTTGTCTATTTGAAAACCAGTTTGTTTCCCTACATACATTTATGAAGTGATTACATGTTAATCTCTCGACTGATATCAAACCAATCAGCCAGTAATTTTTTCCAGCCTGTTTCTCAACCCTGTCTTTGGACAAGAGCCCACTTGAAAATATTTGTGACATGATTAACAAAGCCTTTCCCACACCAAGGCTATAAAAATCAAAGTTTCTAATTTGACCATGGAATGGAACGAGGGGAGAAAGAATTCGTATAAGCATCAGTACAGCACATTATTTCTCTAATCTCTGCTGTCACTGGTATAAAAAAATATTTCATCACACTCGTAATTTTTGCCAACAAGCTCAAACCTATATTGTCTGTCTATCCAGACCAATCTATGTATCAATTCTGTAATGTTTTCGTAAGCAATCACAAATTGAGTGCCCTTAGCAATCCCTTGTGACACATCAGTGATTGACTAGAAACAGAGAGATATACGCTGTGCCATGTACTTACCCACCTTTAACTGTATTTTACAGCACAGCAAGTATGTTCCAGGAACGAAACATCGTTTGTTAATCTTACTAATTTCACCCCTGCCCTTTGTGATAAAAATCGAGTCAGTGTAAGGCAGTGCTAAGCACAGAACATGCTGATTCGTCATAAAATGCCTGTGGCCAAGGTGGAGATACTCCCTTATAGAAGAAATCCAGTGCCAGCTTCTACTGATATTCTATTCCGAATTCTTTCACCAAGATCCACCCCTAGCCTCATCACAAACATTCCCACAGCACTTCCTCAAACCACCTTCAATGATTCCCAATCCAACCCCTGATCAGTTACCTTCTGTTCGTGCGTTAAAGTAAACCAAAAATTCAAAATTCGCAAAGTCTTCTCCTAATCAGTAGCCAGGTATCAAAATGTTCACTTAAGGTGGTTCTACTGCAGTTTTCCAAGAAAATTCTCCAGGAATTTATTTTTCAACCAATCAGGTGTCAGCAGAGTTCTCCATTCGGTTTAAAATGTTCCCATCTGACGCCAAACTTCGGATTCAGGACCAAGTGTGACATTTGTTTGTAATTGCATGCTTTGTTCAAGTAACCACGATAGAGTTATCATAATGCTCTTAGCTAACTGATAGTTTCTTGGTCATCAAACAGACATCATAACCCACATTTTCATAGAAGATCCCCACACATCGACAAGTATCCAAAACGTCACCATAGATTCTATTACGCCTAAGATAGTGCTCACACCTGAACTGTCGTAAATTGTTAGGTCAAAGTGGGTGTTTAGATATTTTTTCCACTCAGACCTCATCACCTAAAGTCTAGTGCGAGATTGTGGTCATGGTCAACTTAGGCTCCATACACCACTCAGAATTATTCCACCAATATCCATTCTAACAGCATTATACGCCACCTACAGCCCCTCAACACTCTTCCTATCTTCCAATGACATCCATACAACACCACACAAGCAATGGTCTGACTGTGGGTTTGTACCCAAGTCCTTCGCTTCTCTGGTACATCACCCCTCTCTGTTAAATTATTTTTATGTAGTGAAAATCAAAATTCACATGCCAACACAAACGGCAGTAAACTGTAAAGAGCACATCGAAATGGGAGATTGTCTAAGCCCTGAAACAATGGTTAGAAGCACACGTTGATAATTCTATAACCATATATTTTAGACTCAAATCCACAGAGGAATGACACACGCACACACTTGTACATGCATACAGCAAGGTCGACAGAACTAACAGCAAGCATCACGGAAACGATGAAGTGGGGGGCAGAATTGTTGTTACAACTGATTAACTGGACAGAACTATCGTTACAAAAATCATCAGACAGACGAGTTACTTACGCTTACATGCACAAAGAGAGACGCAGATACACATGTCCAAGACTACACAATTACCGGTACCAATCATGGGAAACAAAAAAGTGGTGTATTACTCTCTTGCCTCATGACTGGGTGAAAAACAGAAGTCTCCTTACATATCATCAGCCTGGCGAGATAGAAGGTGTGCAAAAGATGGCATGTTTTCACCATAAACCTAAGTGTTTATACCATAAATAGTGTTCATCGCGCCCCAGTTGATTATATTTACCGTCAACACGTCTCTCCCACACCGCAACCCTTTCTACCATTCAGTAAAAAAGTGACGCAGGTACCATGAGTTGCAACAGACACTTGACTATCAGATCTCACCCACAAATCCATACATCTCAATACACTAGTACAAACAAACATAAGTGGAGGGACAGCAAAATCATTCGTCCAGACAGACGTGTTTATAGAAGGTATTACCATATTTACACATACAGACACAGAGAGAGACGCACAAACACTCACATTTCCATGCTTTCAGCGAGCTAGACACAACATCCAGCCCCAATCATGGCGACGAAAAAGTGGGGTAGAACCCCCATGGCTCATAACTGACCAAAAAAAATCATCAGTAACATATGTTCCAGGCACCATACTCTTCACATCAACATCATCTCATTTATTTCACACTACAGACCTCACTACCATCCAGTATCATGTGTGCTAGGTACAAAAACTGTTCACATCAGCACCAACACGTCTTTCTGCCATTCAGTAACATGTGCTTCCCATGTACCACGAGTAGCAGTAGACACTTGGTCATCAGACAGATACCATAACTCCCATATTCATACTAGGTCTCACCCACAAATCCATACGTCACCTCACACAAGCATAAGTGCAGGAACAGCACATCATACATCCAGAAAAACGAGATAAAGGAGATAGAGATGCATACACACGTACATTTCCATGCCTACAGCGATCTCGACTCAACAACTAGCCAATCATGGCAACGAAAAAGTGGAACAGAACACCCATGACTGGCCAAAAATCATAGAAAGGCACACACACACACTCACATGTCAATACATTCCACACAGTTCCATACATCACCACACATAACTGGAGGAAAGGGACTGAACATGCTAGATCCAAACTGAAGAGTTACAGGATGTGTGAAGTTTGAAATCACAGCCACATCTCGCCCACACCGCAACCCTTTCTGTCATTTAGTAAAATGTGACCCAGGTACCATGAGTTACAATAGACACTTGTCTATCAGACAGATATCATAACCTCCATATTCATACTAGGTCTCACCCACAAACCCATACGTCTCCACACAAGCACAAACATATGGGAGGAACAGCAATTCATACGTCCAGATAAATGAGTTTAAGGAAAGTATCACCATACTTACGCATACAGACACAGAGAGAGACGCACACAGACACATATATCCCATGCCTACAGCGAGCTCAACACAACAACCAGCCCAATCATGGCAAAGAAAAAGTGGGACAGAACCCCTCATGGCTCAAGACTGACAAAAAAAATCATCATTAACATGTGTTCCAAGTAACAAACTCCTCACATCAAAATCATATCATTTAACTCACACTACAAACCTCTCTGCCATTCAGTATCGTTGGTAATATGTACAAAGCTGTTCACATGATCAGCACCACCTCTATCCCAAGCCACAAGCCATTTCTGCTGTTCAGTAATATTTGTCCGACATACCACGAGTATCAGTAGGCACATGCTCATCAGTCAAATATCATAACTCCCATACTCATACTAGGTCTCACACACTAATCCATACATCACCACACACAAGCACTCAAAAACCATCAGACAGACGTTAGAGTGTGTGCAAATGGATGATATGTTTTTGCCATACACCTCAGTACTTATCACATTACAATTAATTACATCACACATAGGTAGCCAGTCATTGTGAAATCTCAAAGTCGAATAGAATCCTATCGTGATAGACACACAACCACAGCCTTTACTGCCATTCAGTAACATTTACCCAGGTACCACGAGTAGCAGTAGACATCTGGTCATCAGACAGATATCATAACTCCCATATTCATACTAGGTCTCAACCAAAAATCTGTACGTCACCTCACACAAGCAAGGTATCACCACATTTACGAAAAAAACACACAGAGATAGAGACGCATACACACGTTCATTTCCAGGCCTACAGCGATCTCGACTCAACAACTAGCCCAATCATGGCAACGAAAAAGTGGAACAGAACACCCATGACTGGCCAAAAATCATAGAAAGACACACATACACATACATACACACTAACATGTCAATGCATTCAAACAGTTCCATTCATCACCACACATAACTGGAAAAAACTGAAGAGTTACAGGATGTGTGAAGTTTGAAATCACAGCCACATCTCTCCCACACCGCAACCCTTTCTGTCATTTAGTAACATGTGACCCAGGTACCATGAGTTACAATAGACACTTGTCTATCAGACAGATATCATAACCTCCATATTCATACTAGGTCTCACCCACAAACCCATACGTCTCCACACAAGCACAAACATATGGGAGGAACAGCAATTCATACGTCCAGATAAATGAGTTTAAGGAAGGTATCACCATACTTACGCACACAGACACATATATCCATGCCTACAGCGAGCTCAACACAACAACCAGCCCAATCATGGAAAAGAAAAAGTGGGACAGAACCCCCATGGCTCAAGACTGACGAAAAAAATCATCATTAACATGTGTTCCAAGTAACAAACTCCTCACATCAAAATCATATCATTTAACTCACACTACAGACCTCTCTGCCATTCAGTATCGTTGGTAATATGTACAAATCTGTTCACATGATCAGCACCACCTCTATCCCACGCCACAAGCCTTTTCTGCTATTCAGTAATATTTGCCCCACGTACCACGAGTATCAGTAGTCACATGGTCATCAGACAAATATCATAACTCCCATACTCATACTAGACCTCACACACAAACATAACTGACCAAAAAACCATCAGACAGACGTTAGAGTGTGTGCAAAGGATGACATGTTTTTGCCATACACCTCAGTACTTATCACATTATCAATTAATTACATCAACACATAGGTAGCCAGTCATTGTGAAATCTCAAAGTCGAATATAATCCTATCGTGATAGACACACAGCCACATAGAAAGACACACACTCACATGTCCATGCATACACACAGATGACTGAACACCCTAGGTCGAGACTGAATAGTTACAGGATGTGCGAAATATTTCATTTCTTTGCCACAAACCTCGGTGCTCATCATACCCAAATGATTACATCTACATAGGTGGCCACTGATGGAAACATCTCAAGTAGACTCCTACCACCATAATTACACACATAACCACACAGGAACAAGTACACACACATATGTCCATGCATATACCACAATTTCATAAGTTACCACATACATACAAGTAACTGCAGGAAAGGGACCCGACACACGACGTCCACACTAAGGTGTTACATGATAGGCAGATGATAGCATGTCTTTACAATACATCTCAGTGCTCACCACACATACTTGATTTTTAATGTGCCATCAGTATAGCTGGTGGCTGGAACTAAGCTCTTGGCAATGTTTTGGCCAAAGGTCATTTGTTAATAGCAGCTCATCAAAGACAAATTTTGGGTGAACCTGCCCGGGCGGGCGCGGCGGGAGGTGGCCACCCTTCCTCACAGCGGACGCGTACATCATGTAGGTCGGTATACCGGCGCATATAACCGCTTACTAGCGCAATGAAATTCCGGTCTTCAGTCCGGTCCTAAAAATGCGGTTACCGGTAATAGGTCCCGGTCGGGAAACTCCGGTAAACCAACGCGGTCCGCGCTTTTAGACCGGCGAATTGCGGTATTTCGGTCCGCAGTGGGGAAGGGTGGCCACCTCCCGCCGCGCCCGCCCGGGCAGGTTCACCCAAAATTTGTCTTTGATGAGCTGCTATTAACAAATGACCTTTGGCCAAAACATTGCCAAGAGCTTAGTTCCAGCCACCAGCTATACTGATGGCACATTAAAAATCAAGTATGTGTGGTGAGCACTGAGATGTATTGTAAAGACATGCTATCATCTGCCTATCATGTAACACCTTAGTGTGGACGTCGTGTGTCGGGTCCCTTTCCTGCAGTTACTTGTATGTATGTGGTAACTTATGAAATTGTGGTATATGCATGGACATATGTGTGTGTACTTGTTCCTGTGTGGTTATGTGTGTAATTATGGTGGTAGGAGTCTACTTGAGATGTTTCCATCAGTGGCCACCTATGTAGATGTAATCATTTGGGTATGATGAGCACCGAGGTTTGTGGCAAAGAAATGAAATATTTCGCACATCCTGTAACTATTCAGTCTCGACCTAGGGTGTTCAGTCATCTGTGTGTATGCATGGACATGTGAGTGTGTGTCTTTCTATGTGGCTGTGTGTCTATCACGATAGGATTATATTCGACTTTGAGATTTCACAATGACTGGCTACCTATGTGTTGATGTAATTAATTGATAATGTGATAAGTACTGAGGTGTATGGCAAAAACATGTCATCCTTTGCACACACTCTAACGTCTGTCTGATGGTTTTTTGGTCAGTTATGTTTGTGTGTGAGGTCTAGTATGAGTATGGGAGTTATGATATTTGTCTGATGACCATGTGACTACTGATACTCGTGGTACGTGGGGCAAATATTACTGAATAGCAGAAAAGGCTTGTGGCGTGGGATAGAGGTGGTGCTGATCATGTGAACAGATTTGTACATATTACCAACGATACTGAATGGCAGAGAGGTCTGTAGTGTGAGTTAAATGATATGATTTTGATGTGAGGAGTTTGTTACTTGGAACACATGTTAATGATGATTTTTTTCGTCAGTCTTGAGCCATGGGGGTTCTGTCCCACTTTTTCTTTTCCATGATTGGGCTGGTTGTTGTGTTGAGCTCGCTGTAGGCATGGATATATGTGTCTGTGTGCGTAAGTATGGTGATACTTCCTTAAACTCATTTATCTGGACGTATGAATTGCTGTTCCTCCCATATGTTTGTGCTTGTGTGGAGACGTATGGGTTTGTGGGTGAGACCTAGTATGAATATGGAGGTTATGATATCTGTCTGATAGACAAGTGTCTATTGTAACTCATGGTACCTGGGTCACATTTACTAAATGACAGAAAGGGTTGCGGTGTGGGAGAGATGTGGCTGTGATTTCAAACTTCACACATCCTGTAACTCTTCAGTTTTTCCTCCAGTTATGTGTGGTGATGAATGGAACTGTTTGAATGCATTGACATGTTAGTGTGTATGTATGTGTTTATGTGTGTCTTTCTATGATTTTTGGCCAGTCATGGGTGTTCTGTTCCACTTTTTCGTTGCCATGATTGGGCTAGTTGTTGAGTCGAGATCGCTGTAGGCCTGGAAATGAACGTGTGTATGCGTCTCTATCTCTGTGTGTTTTTTTCGTAAATGTGGTGATACCTTGCTTGTGTGAGGTGACGTACAGATTTTTGGTTGAGACCTAGTATGAATATGGGAGTTATGATATCTGTCTGATGACCAGATGTCTACTGCTACTCGTGGTACCTGGGGTAAATGTTACTGAATGGCAGTAAAGGCTGTGGTTGTGTGTCTATCACGATAGGATTCTATTCGACTTTGAGATTTCACAATGACTGGCTACCTAGGGTGTGTTGATGTAATTAATTGTTAATGTGATAAGTACTCAGGTGTATGGCAAAAACATATCATCCATTGCACACACTCTAACGTCTGTCTGATGGTTGTTTGTGAGTGCTTGTGTGTGGTGATGTATGGATTAGTGTGTGAGACCTAGTATGAGTATGGGAGTTATGATATTTGACTGATGAGCATGATACTCGTGGTATGTCGGACAAATATTACTGAACAGCAGAAATGGCTTGTGGCGTGGGATAGAGGTGGTGCTGATCATGTGAACAGCTTTGTACATATTACCAACGATACTGAATGGCAGAGAGGTCTGTAGTGTGAGTTAAATGATATGATTTTGATGTGAGGAGTTTGTTACTTGGAACACATGTTAATGATGTTTTTTTTTGTCAGTCTTGAGCCATGGGGGTTCTGTCCCACTTTTTCTTTGCCATGATTGGGCTGGTTGGTTGTGTTGAGCTCGCTGTAGGCATGGATATATGTGTCTGTGTGCGTCTCTCTCTGTGTCTGTATGCGTAAGTATGGTGATACTTTCCTTAAACATTTATCTGGACGTATGAATTGCTGTTCCTCCCATATGTTTGTGCTTGTGTGGAGACGTATGGGTTTGTGGGTGAGACCTAGTATGAATATGGAGGTTATGATATCTGTCTGATAGACAAGTGTCTATTGTAACTCATGGTACCTGGGTCACATTTTACTAAATGACAGAAAGGGTTGCGGTGTGGGAGAGATGTGGCTGTGATTTCAAACTTCACACATCCTGTAACTCTTCAGTTTGGATCTAGCATGTTCAGTCTCTTTCCTCCAGTTATATGTGGTGATGAATGGAACTGTGTGAATGCATTGACATGTGAGTGTGTATGTGTGCCTTTCTATGATTTTTGGCCAGTCATGGGTGTTCTGTTCCACTTTTTCGTTGCCATGATTGGGCTAGTTGTTGAGTCGAGATCGCTGTAGGCATGGAAATGTACGTGTGTATGCGCCTCTATCTCTGTGTGTTTTTTTTTTTTTGCGTAAATGTGGTGATACCTTCCTTTATCTCGTTTGTCTGGATGTATGATGTGCTGTTCCTGCACTTATGCTTGTGTGAGGTGACGTATGGATTTGTGGGTAAGACCTAGTATGAATATGGGAGTTATAATATCTGTCTGATGACCAAGTGTCTACTGCTACTCGTGGTACATGGGGGGCACATGTTACTGAATGGCAGAAAAAGCTTAGGTGTGGGATAGACGTGTTGGGGCTGATGTGAACAGTTTTGTACCTAGCACACATGATACTGGATGGTAGTGAGGTCTGTAGTGCGAAATAAATGAGATGATGTTGATGTGAAGAGTATGATGCCTGGAACATATGTTACTGATGATTTTTTGGTCAGTTATGAGCCATGGGTGTTCTACCCCATTTTTTCGTCGCCATGATTGGGCTGGTTATTGTGTCTAGCTCGCTGTAGGCATGGAAATGTGAGTGTTTGTGCGTCTCTCTCTGTGTCTGTATGCGTTAATATAGTGATACCTTCTATAAACACGTCTGTCTGGGTGTATGATTTTGCTGTCCCTCCACTTATGTTTGTTTGTGCTTGTGCATGGAGATGTATAGATTGTGGCTGAGACCTAGTTTGAATATGCGGGTTATGATATCTGTCTGATAGTCAAGTGTCTATTGCAACTCATGGTACTGGGGTGCGGTGTGGGAGAGACATGTTGATGGTAAATGTAATCAACTGGGGCGTGATGAACACTATTTATGGTATAAACACTTAAGTTTATGGTGAAAACATGCCATCTTTTGCACACCCTCTATCTCGCCAGGCTGATGATATGTAAGGAGACTTCTGTTTTTCAGCCAGTCATGAGGCAAGAGAGTACTACACCACTTTTTTTTGTTTCCATGATTGTTGCCGGTATCTATACTGAACTCTCTGTAGACTTGGACATGTGTATCTGCGTCTGTCTTTGTGGATGTAAGCATAAGTATGGCGGTACCTGACTTTAACTCGTCTGTCTGATGATTTTTGTAACGATAGTTCTGTCCAGATAATCAGTGGTAACGACAATTCTGCCCCACTTCATCGTTTTCATGATGCTTGCTGTTAGTTCTATTGACCTCGCTGTATGCATGTACAAGTGTGTGCGTGCGCGCGTGTGTGTGTGTGTGTGTGTGTGTGTGTGTGGTGTCTTCTTCCTCTGTGGGACAAAGGGCAGGGGTGAAATTAGTAAGATTAACAAACGATGTTTCGTTCCTGGAACATACTTGCTGTGCTGTAAAATACAGTTAAAGGTGGGTAAGTACATGGCACAGCGTATATCTCTGTTTCTAGTCAATCACTGATGTGTCACAAGGGATTGCTAAGGGCACTCAATTTGTGATTGCTTACGAAAACATTACAGAATTGATACATAGATTGGTCTGGATAGACAGACAATATAGGTTTGAGGTTGTTGGCAAAAAATTACGAGTGTGATGAAATATTTTTTTATACCAGTGACAGCAGAGATTAGAGAAATAATGTGCTGTACTGGTGAATTTTGATTCTCACTACATAAAAATCATTTAACAGAGAGGGGTGATGTACCAGAGAAGCGAAGGACTTGGGTACAAATCCACAGTCAGACCATTGCTTGTGTGGTGTAGTATGGATGTCATTGGAAGATAGGAAGAGTGTTGAGGGGCTGTAGGTGGCGTATAATGCTGTTAGAATGGATATTGGTGGAATAATTCTGAGTGGTGTATGGAGCCTAAGTTGACAATGACCACAATCCGCACTAGACTTTAGGTGATGAGGCCTGAGTGGATAAAATATCTAAACACCCACTTTGACCTAACAATTTACGACAGTTCAGGTGTGAGCACTATCTTAGGCGTAATAGAACCTATGGTGACGTTTTGGATACTTGTCGATGTGTGGGGATCTTCTATGAAAATGTATCTAGCCAAAATTCGTGAGCTATCATTAATGCTGTTAGCTATTAAATTGGTTCATAACGAATCCGATATGATTTGCAAAAGTATGTTTTCGGTATATGAATGAATTTTTAATTAGGAACACTATATAGAAAAAAAGGGGGGGATAGAGGACTATGATCAGACATTATAGGGTAAAGCCAGGGACTGAAAAGGCTGTCAAGGAATAAACTCACTGTAACTTCACTTTATCAGGTGTCATTGGAGATGTGTGAAATATTCTTTAATTCTTGGCCACTAAGTTTGGGGTGAATAACATATATGAAATATTGCTGTACTGTATAGCAATGTGACTGATTAATAGTATGTGCTTTGCTCTGTAATAACAAGGAGACATGGGAACAGAAATGTTTTGTAGGTAATATACGCTAATGTGGACTTCTTTTGTTTTTAGTAAAAAATAGTAATGGTTCACGCTTAATCAAACGCAAGTATATTTCACGACACAAAACCGAAGAAAATATTTGCACATTGCTGTGTACAGAGTTTCGCAACCTGGGCAAACGGAACGCCGAGAATAACTCCATAGTTTCGAAATACTTGTCACATTGATATACCGATAATAGCAGACAGACAGCAGGCAGGAATACCTGAAATATTTCTCGTAAAAGCTTGGTGAAATGATGTGTGCCACGCCATCTTTCGGAAACCAGGATAATTTGCACCTCGGCAGTCGAATTTTTTTTTTAATGTATCTCTAACAATGTGGTCTTTAGAGACGGGAATGGGATGAATTCGGTCATGGCCTTTTGAAGGTAGCATCCAGGCATTCACCTGGGGAAACCATGGAAAACCCAAATCTGGATGCCCGGAAGGGGGATTCCCCGAATGCGAGGCAAGAACGCTAAATAATTTCATGAAATCAGGTACACATAGAATTCTTCCTCGGTTTTATATCTGGAGTTTATGACTTTTTTTTTTTTTCATATCGAACGTTAAAAGGAAAAATTTATCACCCACTTCTTTAGCTAGCTTGACATCTGTATCAAACAGTATACATCTGAGAGGAAGTGGATTCGTGACCATCATACTCGATTAATGGATGAACTAATCGTCCATTGTCTACTTAAACCAATGGGTCCATTTTTTTTATCGTCTCTCTAACAACGTGGTCTTTAGAGACGGGAAAGGAATTCGGTCATGGCCTTTTGAAGGTAGCATCCCCGGCATTCACTTGGAGTGATTTTGGGAAACCATGGATGCCTGGAACCTCCGTCCTCCCGAATGCGAGGCAAGAACGCTAAATAATTTCATGAAAACAGGTACACATAGAATTCTTCCTCGGTTTTATATCTGGAGTTTATGACGGGTTTTTTTCTCCCATATCGAACGTTAAAAGGAAACATTTATGCTTTTTTTATTCAAGGCAGGTATCCTCTCTAGGTATGGAAACTAAAATGTTGATTTTCGTTTTGAAATTGACGAGTTGGAACGGCTTTTCAATAAAAACACCGCGGCCGGACTTGAACCGGCGACCGAACGCCACCTACCAGTGAGCCAAAGAACTAACGGGGGCTGCCATCTGCCAGCGGATCTGTGAACTAACGGTGCAGCGCCATCTAGCCGCCGATCGGGGAACTAACGTGTGACGTCATACGACCACAAGCCCGACTTCAGCCGCCATCTGGGCGGGCGGTTGAGGAACTAACGTGTGACGTCATACGACCTTGAACGCTGATTGGCTGCTCACTTCGTGACGTCATGCAATCCCTGGACGCTGATTGGCTGTTCCTTGCTTCCCCTTGTCTTCCTACTAAAATAAGTATAAATTTGTGATAAGTATAAGTAAATATATTGTGTATTGTGTATATAGACTGAAAATAAATTGCATCTTTAATGATTCAAAGAAAACCTTGAATAAATTATTTGAGGAAGTATTTAGGTAAATTACTAACAGTATTGAGATTTTCAGATGTGAAAGTGTTAAATATCAACCAGTTATTTGAAACCATAAAGAAGGAATGTCAGTAAGGTAAAATAAAAAAAAACGTGAGCGTGTGGATGGACATCAGACTCATGCTTTATATTCGTCGTTGGAATATTTTCACTGGTAGTGAGTTTCGTCGTTTGTATATAATTAACAATAAAACGCTTACAAAGTTCAAACAGATTTCATTTTTCTGCATCTTGAATCTTCATGTCAATCGCTCCATTTGGTATATATATCTGAACGACTAATATAACCCAGAATGTGTTGCTACTACAGTACTATCAAAAAGCTACCAATAAGTAAGGATTTCACGTTCATGTTAAAATCGATCAGATATTAACAGCGAATATAATTTCACTAGATGGTACCCACGACTTTGTTCGTGATTGTAAAGAATTCATATTGACAGCTATAGACATCTAACCACCATAGCGCACGATGGGAGACTCGATACTATTACCACACACAAGTACCAGTCTTCTGCGCGATGTAGTTCCGGCAGCAAAGTAAAATTTACGCATACACACAAGTCTTTGGATGAAATACGAAAATATTCAAGATCGACCAATTTCAAACACTATATCTCACACACTCCCACAGTTACAGAATTTCGGCCAACGTTGTGATCGATGGGAGACTCTGTGATACTACACACACAAACGCCAGTGATCTGCGATTGATAGTTTTCACTTAAAAGTGATACACCGTGACATGTGTTTGGCAGAAATATGAAATTGCCGCAGGTCGACCAATTTCATCCCCCATATCTTCCACACGCCCATAGCTACAGACATCTAACAACCATAGTGCACGACAACAGACACGATTCTACTACCACACATAAACACCAATGCTCTATGCTATGTAGTCGTGGCAGAAAAGTAAAATCTGCGGAGACACATGCCTTTCGTCGAAATACGAAAATATCCTTGGTCAGCCACTTACAACCAACATATCTACCACATTACCACAGTTTCTGAAATTCGGCCGCTGTTGTGATCGAAAGGTGACTCTGTGCTACTACTACACACAAACGCCAGTTATCTGTGATCTATAGTTTTCGCTGAAAAGTGATACACCACGACACTTTTGTCTTTGGCAGAAGTATGAAACTGCCACAGGTCGACCACTTTCAACCACCATTTCTCCCACACCCCCATAGCTACCGACATCTAACAACCATAGTGCACTACATGAGATACGATTCTACTACCAAACACAAACACCAATGCTCTATGCTATGTAGTTGTGGCAGAAAAGTGACATATGCGGAGACAGTCGAAATACGAAAATATCTTTGGTCGGCCACTTACAACCACCATATCTACCACAGTACCACTGTTTCTGAAATTCGGCCGCTGTTGTGATCGAAAGGTGACTCTGTGCTACTACTACACACAAACGCCAGTTATCTAAGATCTATAGTTTTCGCTGAAAAGTGATACACCATGACACTTTTGTCTTTGGCAGAAGTATGAAATTGCCACAGGTCGATCATTTTCAACCCCCATATCTCCCACACCCCATAGCTACCGACATCTAACAACCATAGTGCACTACATGAGATACGATTCTACTACCAAACACAAACACCAATGCTCTATGCTATGTAGTTGTGGCAGAAAAGTGACATATGCGGAGACAGTCGAAATACGAAAATATCCTTGGTCGCCACTTACAACCACCATATCTACCACAGTACCACAGTTTCTGAAATTCGGCCGCTGTTGTGATCGAAAGGTGACTCTGTGCTACTACTACACACAAACGCCAGTTATCTGTAATCTATAGTTTTCGCTGAAAAGTGATACACCATGACACTTTTGTCTTTGGCAGAAGTATGAAATTGCCACAGGTCGACCACTTTAAATCCCCATATCTCCCACACCCCATAGCTACCGACATATAACAACCATAGTGCACGACTGGAAAGACGATTCTACTACCACAAGCAAACACCAAAGGTCTATGTTATGTAGTTGTGGCAGGAAAGGGAAGTATACGGAGATACGAATTTTTGGACGAAATATGAAAACGCCCTGCACTGACCAACTTTAATCATTATATCTTCCACATCCCCACAGCTATCGGCATTCGGCCAACGTTGTGCACGACAGGAAACTCCATGCTACTTCCACCCACAAACATCAGTGATTTGTGCTAGGTAGTGGTGGCTGAAAAGTGAAATATAGGAAAAAACACGTCTATTTTTATATGTAATAAGATTTCTAAACATCAGAGATAGTACCTGTGCGACCTGATATCGTGGCTTCAAGAAGCAAAGAAGCTCTCGTAAGTTTTTTCCGTTATATAATTTACAAGTTTCCTCATGTGCAATTCGGATTCAATACGTCATCTACGAGGTTTAAGGATTGAAAAATTAAAATTTAAGAAATCAGCCGATACATGTGGTAATTATTTTATATGAAGTATGACGTATTAACATGTTTTGCGTCTTTGGTATTTCACGCTATATGTTCACATTTTTACTTACTTCTCCGGCGCTGTGTAACGCTGAAGACATACCTAACAATTTATTTCAGATTCTAAGCTTTAAAACAATGAAAACCCTTCGAAATCTGCTCAGTAGTTTTTACAGTTTTATATTTATTGCTTTATGATATGATTTCAGTGTGTACGAAACTTACAGCTTCTGTGATTGAAAAATTACCCAGAATTAAATTTACTTAACAGTAGTAAGCACCGTTCTGTCGCAGCCGTATATCACACTTAATGAGTAAGTGTTTTGTTATATAACGAAACACAATTATTAACATTTTCTGATACAGTGCTGCAGACCAAAATATCTGTCACCTTTTATATTGAGATATGCTTCACTCTTCAGTGGGTTATTTTGTGTCAGAAGCATTTCTTTCATTTCTTTGTGACTCAAGTCCGGACGCCATTTTGATAATTGCTCGCTGCAAATGCATTTATGCAACGACCAAAAGCGAATAGCACAACAGAACAAGGACTAAACAAGGCAGTGAGTTGTCAAAGCAAAGAAACTGTTAGTTTATTGTATTAAAACATTATTGATGACTTTAAACTTTTATTGAACTGATTACATGCCACTTTTGTGTGTTTTATGATTTTCAGCTGTTTACATCTCAATTAATATTAACAGATCGTAAATATGAGAGGTGCTCCAATTTTGGCATGTATGCAAGCAGTGGCGCGGATCCATGGGGGGGGGGGCCCTAGGGGGCTCAAGAAGTATTTAGGACATCGGTAATTTTTTACATTTGGAGAGCTTTTTTTTCGCTCTACTGATTTTTTAAGGCCGGCATGACTAAACCTCCCCCCCCAAATCAAAATCCGCTCAAGCCCCCCCTCAAACAAAAATCCTGGATCCGCCACTGTATGCAGGGGAACTTTGATAAATTGTTTTAATAGTATTCGGTACCGAGCGTGATGAGTGAGCTGTAACGAACGCTCTGGCCTCGCATTCGGGAGTACGCAGGTTCGAATCCCCGTCCGGCCATCCAGATTTTGTTTTCCATCGTTTCTCCAAATCACTCCATGGCCGCATTCCTTACTCCCATCCTCTCCAGCCTCTAATGACCTCGACGTCGACGTAAAGCCAGAAACATAAAACGTTTTCGGCCAGATGGCCATTTAGTTAGCTGTATTGTTTATCTGTAGTGTATTAAGCTTCTTCCATGCCATTTGTAACCACAAGTGGAAGGATGACATACGAGAGAGACAACGCTAAATTAAAAGCAGCATTGCCCTGCCGGACTCAGTCTGGAAGAGGGCAATGCGTAGTTAGAACCAGTATCTCAGAAAGTAAATATAATCGTGGCTATTTAAGAGAGATCGTAAAGTTGTTTTTCAGCCAAGATTACAAACGAACAGCTTCCATTCTATTTGCTACGCCCAATGAAGTAATGTATCTGCTTCCAGTGCTAGGAAACCTTCATGTAAGGTATTCAAAGGATTAAGATAAGCCCATTGATCAACTAGCGCTTGGTATCGTAGCTCAATGGTTAAGGCACTTGTTTTGAGAATGCGGCGCCCTGCGTTCAAATATCTGTGCGGTAAGTAATTGTGAAGAATTCTGATTCATCGTTTGAGATACGCCAGGATGCTACGGAGTTCGCAATCCACGTTAAACCGTAGGTACAGCATCTTAAGGGACGGAATAAACTCTTTCAGCACCACATGAATTTTCTTTTTATCTATGTTTACCTGCGGACATGCTCAAAGGCGTAGCTAGGATTAGCTTCAGGGTGGGGCGAAAACAAGGAAACTTAATAAAAACGTTGAAAATGGTTTTAATGGGAAAAATAAACGCCCATTTAACTTATTTAAATACTAGTCTGCGAAGGTTCTGATTAAATTCTATCAAAAATAATTTTTCAACATTAAAAGAGAGAATTTTTAGTTTCAAATATTTTTTACTCTACCACATGCCACTCATTATGTACACCACATTTTATTGTCGTCATGTTCGATGATCGAGCTTTTTGTATATCCAATGATGTATTTAGGAGAGACATGTATGGTGAGAAACACGCAATGTTGCCACCTTACGAAAACAAAAGTCGCTAGACCTGGTCTCAAAACTCACTAGATTGCGGGATATTTAGAATTAAAGATTCGCTAGAAATCGCAAAATAAAAAAAAAAGTGAGATAAGTAATAAAAAAAATAGTATTTCATTAAATTAGACATAATATTATATTAAAAATCAAATTTCTAATATCCGTATTCTTCTTCTTCATCTTGGTCTAACGTCGGAGTTGCAGATGTGGAAGGATGAGATGAATCGTCAGTCTTAGATTTAGAAGAGTATTTAGCTTAGCATCTTTATCAATTGCAGTCGGAAGGTCGTAACTATAGCAGTTTATTCAGAATTTTTAACTGATTCCTTATAAAAGAATGCTATCAAGAGTATTTACAGCTATCATATTTCTCATATTGTTTTTGAGAATGTTCATTGTACTGAAAATCATTTCTACTACGGCATTCTAGTGAGAAAGTGATAGGATATGGCTAAATCAGATGATTCCAGAAAGGTATTATTCCAGCAGCATTCCTATATTGTGTAAGCCATAGGTGTTTTCAATATATTACGTACGCCATTATTTATCCGAGTAAGGGGCGTTACCTACCCCAATTCAATCAAGTTTTTTTGACACTCTGCAAGGTTGAATATCACTAAAAATCACCAAATGATTTTTTTAGCGATAACACATTTAAGAATGTCGCTTTCGAGCTTCAAAATTCACTAAATCTAGCGACAAAATCGCTAAGGTGGCGACACTGGAAGCACGGATGATGCTCCGCCTATGAGAGGGAGCAATAAAATGCACATATTTTACAAACGTAGTGTCGGAGGACCGTGAAGCATTATTATAGGCATCCACTGCGGGGAACTTGTAGCTTTCTTCCTGGCGCTTGCTGAGGCACTTAAAATGCTATTTATCCGGCCTTTCCACGACAATTTTAGTAATAACAAAATGAATAACACGTATTGCGGATATTAGACGGTAGTGGAATCCGGTGAAGGGTATCACGATCAAGCTGTTTGGTAGACAGTGCTACTATCCCTGTACACTGTGAACTGGCTGTTCAAGGTCACGTTCCCCTGCTCCGCTGCGCACCTCACCATCTCCTCCCTTGCTACTTCCCAGAGCTGAACGCTGTGTCCAGGTAGGCGAGTGCTAAATTTCTCTTTGATGTAGGAGTAAGGATAGCGAAGAGGGGATAGAGCAGCCTCTGTTAACTGAACGCGCTATAGACAATCAGATTCGCGAAATTTGCCGAAAGCGATGAATGGTGAGAATTTTTAGGCAAAACATAAAGGCAGACTTTGAATTTTATATACTCGTATAAGGCTAACTGTATGCAACACTTCGAAACCTTTTAAAAATAAACTGAATCATTTAAAAATCGAGACGGAAATAGGAATTATGACTTAACTGAAACACGATTAATTCCAAAACATGTTAAACACGAAATATTGTATAACTTTTATGATACCCTCTAAGAATCTATTTTAATAATAAAAATCACCATTTAGGGGGAGCTCTGTAAAGGGACACACTGTCTATATGGTAGTTTATCTTTAATATAAATTTTTAGGTGTTCTTCAAAACTCTTAACTTTATAGAAACTTTTAAGAAAAATAAATAAAAGAAGCTTTTAATTACTTCTTTTGTAAAATGTTTCCTCAGAAACTACTCCGTATTTGCTCTAAGTTGAAATACCAATGCATCTTTGGATTAAAAATAATTTTACTATAAACACAGGCACCTGCACGATGAGGAGAAAACATGGAATTGTCAAAAGAAGAAGTAACTGGGAGAAATACTTATATTGAACATCAACACTCGAAGAAGGGCTCCAAAGATCTAGTTGGAGTTTTTCGTTGTTGCTTTTTGCTAATATTTTATAGCTTGGCGATCTCGAAGTCAATAAAGCCTGGAGTTATTTCTTGAAACCACGAAAAACCGATTTCCGAATAACCGAAGCCCGACCTATCAAATGCAAGGGTCAATCGTTATCTCGTCTACCACTAGGCTCAGTGTAAGAATGTGCCGTAAAATCTCAAACCATATCTTATCATCCCAAATTCGTTCACTAAAATACGTTGTTTGTGAGATTTCCATTCAAATAGAATGGATAGTTCGCTGCGATAATTTACCAAGACGCTCCTCGAATAATCATGTCGATTATTAATATTGGCACACCAATGGGCGATGGCAGCGTGTTTTTTTTATGATTCTGACCCATATAATATCTCAACACATGCTAGCCGTCAGCTCCAAGGATTTAAATTAATATAGTTAATAATAATAATTCCGTGTGGTCGCAATGACC
>CM061919.1:14196607-14221427 GCA_031002005.1 Vandiemenella viatica
ATTTTGTGTTCAAAAAATTCAGTTTAATTTTTTAATTTACTGTTACTCAGTATTAATTGCACAGTGCAAAACTGTACTGTGCTTTGTCTGGAAATGAACTGAGTCAACAATTTTTACAAATTTAGTTTATATACATGTACTATTGCTATATTATTGAGTCGATTGTGGAACATTATCTAACTATGGTAACTGTTTAGTAGGCATAAGACCAAAAACTTCTTTCATTCAAACAGAGCGACCCAGGAATCGTGATGAGTAGTCAAACGAAGCGCACAAACTATGGTGTCAGTCATCTAATCCATTTGTACTTCTGTAAAAAATTTATAACCCATCTCAAATTTTTGCCTACTTATCAATATGTCCAAAAACATATGCCGATCACTTAGCAATCTTTCTTGGTCAGAATCATGGTTATACAAATTTATAATTTTTTCAAAATTTGTTGAATGTTCCAAAGGTAATCGTCCTAATAATTTGAAGAAGTGAGTGGAATCGTTGTCAAATCGACTCTTTAGTGGCATGAGTACTTGATCATAAACGTCAAAATAAAATTTTCTGAAAAAATCTTGAAATCTTGAATTGTTTTGAATCGATGATTTTTGCCCTAACTTTGTTCGAGACGCCTGGGAATTTTACGCTGGTGTGGAATTTGTGGTTCGTTGATTTCATAGTTATTATCTGACTAGACCCTATAACACGAAATTTCTTTGAATTTTTAATATCGATCACAGTACAAAACATCGGTGATTACTTCTATCTTCTCATACGATTCAATAATACGTAGATTCAATATATATATGTTGGATCCATCCGGGAAAGATCAGGAATCGGGCGGGTTGAATGGAGTTTCCGGTTAGAGGCAGATGGTTCGTCAGCGAAGGTAGGATGTGGATATCCTTCGGACAGTGGAGAGTAACTACGAGAACACAGAATCCGGTTTATTAGACTCAGTCTCACAATACACAATGACAGATAAAGGAGTGATGTCGCATCGGCGGTCTGGCAGGAAGAGAGGCCCGTGGGCTGTGCGCTGCCCTTTAAATAGCCCATCGTAGTTGTGACTGCAGTCATTGTGGCGCTGGCATCCTGCTGGCAGCGTCTATGGCGCCATATAGTAGCTAGCCCCATACTCCAGATCCGACACGGCCATCCTGCTGAGACAGCCGTTCCTGGCTGTCGCTCATATGCCCCGGGTGTGACTTGTCGGGGCTAGAAATGAAAAAAAAAGATGATCGGCCATGGCCTTAGAAAGGAATCATCCTGGCATTCGCCTAGAGTGATTTCGGGAAACCTTGGAAACCGAAATCAGGCTGTTAGTTGGTTGTTGCAATGGAGTCTTCAAGAATGCCCGTCTGAGGCGGTACTGTTGCTTTTCTTGTGATTCCGGAAGGGTTTGTAAGATCCATCACGGCTGTCTGGTTGTCCTTCTTGGTGAGGCTGGTGTGACGTTGCTTCACGGCCGTCTCCTTATCACAGCGTCCGTCGAATGTGTGTAGATTCTGTGAACAAGAGATGGTTTACCGCAGTATGTTCGGCTATCATGACTTAAAGAACAATTTTGTTGAATAATAACATTATCAATGTATTGAGGAAAAAAACTAAGGTAATCGAGTTTTAATGTATGCCTTTTCGATTTAACATGAAAAAAATGAACTATCCTCAAAACATCAAAGCAAGTTTTCAGAAACTCATTTTCTTCCTGGCGAATCCCCAGGAAAATTTGAAGTATTTTCTGGACACTAATGTGAATAAATTTCTTTCCAATCCTTATAAAAGAACGAAATTTCCTGATGGGACCATCCATAGACTTTCTTGTAGTGATGTCTGATGACAGTAAAGTTTCATGGTGCCAGATTATAAAATTCACTCTTCAAGGCTAGGTCCACATAAATCATAAAATTTACTCTCAAGGCGAGGTCCGATACAATGTAATAACATTTACTCATCGAGGCGAGGTCCGAAACAAGGTAAAAACATTCACTCTTCGAGGCGAGGTCCCATACAAATTATGGTGTTGGTAGCAAAGAAATTTTAAGATTTCATTCCTATTAGTGAAGTCCTTGGAAATTGTGGTACTTTGATGGCAACGTCCAGCATGGACTGAGAAGTTTGTTTTCCTTCTAAGAGATGAGAAGCTTCGTTTGTTCGATCGAGTGGGTAACATTTTGAAAAAGAAGCACTTTGCTGATGTTAGTGTCCTGGTAAATGTTTTAATTCGATACGAACTGCTACCGCTGAGAAATGAATCAAGATGCCGAAGACTCAACGAGAAGTAGTGCATGCGTTATATTGCTGAATTTTACCTTTGTGCCGAAGATTCTGGAGTGCAGAAATGAAATGTGGGGAAACCCTGTAACGCTGGGTGGTAGGAAAGGCAATGATCCGTTGTTGTTTGGTTTTTGAATTATTCGTTTGTGATTTTTTGAGTGGTTGAGTAATATGAATTTTGTATTATTGTGGAAACACTCTTGTGTCGTGCTTGCTGCAGAGATTTTCGGAGACTTTCGGGTGTTTTACTCTGCGGATAGCCAATTGTCTAACAAAGTTGGTTTCCTGTGGCGTATAGGGGCAATTTTTGTTAACACCGGCGCGGCTGTGTTCCTGGTTCAGCAGTAAACATGTGACATTCGTTTTCCTTCCCTGTACTGTAGGTCTAAATCGAAGGCCTGTAGGTCCGCTTTCCCTGTTCGCAGATTTCCTCGTCCTTTTGCTCGTATAGCGTCTTTGTGTTTCTTCCTTGCGAGTTTGGAAAGTGTGGTCATAACTTGGTAAACTGGAGTATTTGTCGAGATTTTAAGCCAAGCCCTATAAACTTTCTCAGTTGCATGATGTTCCATAGAGGGAAGGAGGGAGTTTATATGTGCGCTCGGGTATCCTGTTTAGGTTAGGTCAGATGTTTCCATCTGTTATGACAAATCCTAAGTATTTGATTTGGCTTTTAAGAAATGTGTATCTGGCTGTATTTAAGAAACTCGCGGCGGTTATGGTTTTCAGTCCGTGTTTTAAACTGTTAAAACCTGTCTGTGGTGGATGAAAAAATAGTCGATATGTGCGCTTGCTATGCTATACACTACTGGGCCTAAAGATTTTACGACTGTTCTTTCAAAAGCTGCGTTTGTCGTCGGGTATAATTTAGGCTGAGTACTTGGTTGCAGGTATTTGATGGTAGTTTTTTGGAATATCCTTACAAAAAAAGGTGAATCCTTTGTTATATGGTCTTCAATTGGAAGGCAATGGGAATTAATCTGTGATGGTATTGTCACTGAAATGCCTATTGTCTAATTATGTAATGTCGGAACAGATGGTTTTGGACCGGAAATACGGGCCTTAGCGAATGGCTTGCGTTTAATAGTTCCTATGCTTTCTGCCTTGCTGGTTTTTTTTTTGGTTTTTTTTTCTTAGTGTTATTTTATGGAGTCGACATTGTACGTATTATGCGACACTGGTCTATGAGTCACTTGTACGGTACGCCCATGTTGACGCGTGCTCCGATACATATGAAGAATGTCTAAAACGCTAGCAATTTAGTAAGGGTGGGTAATATTCGGATGGGACATTTGTTTATTTTGGTGGTGATTAGGCTGGTCGGGTTACCGCAAATTTGCAATATCCAAGCGCTTTTCGGCAACTGCTAAAGGTGACTAGTTGACTTAGAGTCGATTCCTTGTTACAAGATTTCCTGCCATGGTAATATTTGTTTACTTGCTTGTAGTTAGAAAGCACGTGAAAAAACGTGTCTACAGTCATAACATCTTTGCCTGGCTCGATGATCTGGCAGTTAGCGCGGGTAGCGTCAAAGCGTAGCAATACTACGGCCAGGTGTATCCTTTTTCCGGACAATTTGATAACGCTACTCTTTGAAGGGGGATCGTTAGAACCCGAGGCCAAAGTATAATGGAAGCGACTCACCGTTGTTGCTCAGCCTACAGCCTCGCAGGTCCTGATGCAACAGTTGACCCGTCTGTAGGCGGCGACGAGGGAAGCGGCTCCGCCCGCTCTCGTGGATACTGCGCACCCGATGTCCCCAGCGTCCGCAACGGTAACAGACTACTTGGCTGTCCGCTGGGAATGATGTTGCTGTCCTGCTCGGGTCGGAGATGTCTCGGCCTGTAGTCGATCGGTGTAGCTGTTTTCCCCAACAGATCCGTTGTTGTAGCAGGCAGTCGGTGGCATTCAGAAAGGTACCATGCGGCTACTGTTGCGTGTGTCCGAAGTCAGCGTCCTCTACCGGCATGTGGTTGCTTGTACTTCTCGAATCAGCTTCTCTGGTAGTTGTTTCCCTGTTGTGAGCCGTCTGATACGATTAGGTTAGGTTGGCCCCAATATAAGCCATGGCTATTTGATTTGCAGCGCGGCCCTGGCAGCGTGCTGTCTGTGTTGACATCAGACAGATCGCATAGGTAGTGTGTCAGTCGTCGGAGCTGGGTTGCCCTTGCTGCGTTTCCTTAAAGTGGTCGTTCGCTTACGTGAGGACAATAGTTCGCTGCCGGCAGTATGGAGTCGAGTTCGGCGAATGTACCAGCTGTAGTATGCCTTTCGCGACGTTTCCGTCGGTTTTTGCTGCTCGGCATCCAGAAAGGCACGAAATGTTACTGCATTGGCCTGTACGCCCATCCCAATTCTGATGTCGGATCCATCCGGGAAAGATCAGGAATCGGGCGGGTTGAATGGAGTTCCCGGTTAGAGGCTGATGGCTCGCCAGTGAAGATAGGCTGTGGATATCCCTCGGACAGTGGAGAGTAACTACGAGAACACAGCGGATACAAGAATCCGGTTTATTGGACTCAGTCTCACAATACACAATGACAGATAATGGAGTGATGTCGCCTCGGCGGTCAGGCAGGAAGAGTGACCCGTGGGCTGTGCGCTGCTCTTTAAGTAGCCTCTCGTAGTTGTGACTGCAGTCACTGTGGCGCTGGCATCCTGCTGGCAGCGTCTATGGCGCCATCTAGTAGCTAGCCCCATACTCCAGATCCGACATATAGATACGCATTCAAAATGTTAACGAGATAAAAAATTTCTATCGTCTGTGTTAAATGATTCCATGTAGGAGTAAAATTCAATACCTTAGCAGCGACAGAGCTATCTTTCTATCTGATAGCAGAATGATCGTATAAAATTTGCATTTAATGCTGATGATTTTCTCTTACTAATTTAAGAGATTTGATTCTTGTTAAACATCTGAAAAGAAATGAATTAATATATTTGTAAATACAAAAACATAATTTATAAAATTATTTTAAACTTAAAATCTTTATAAATTTACTGTCAAACAATAGGCTCCAAGAGAAGGCAAATCGTAGTTACTTTCTTTTTCTATTCTGATTTGTAATTTCTTAAACTATCCAACTGGTTTCGGTGAGTTTCGCACGTAGTTTATCTAATTAATTTCTCGTTCAAATGAATTTTCTCATTGTTACAACTCTCTCACTGCCATTTTGTACAACGACATTGAGATAATGAGCATTGTAGTGCTTAAATGAAGCTCGAGGCTCTTTTTTGATTACTCATGAGTGTAATACCTTTATTTTTACAGAAAAATTTGAAGCCCCTTACCACTGGCCTGAGTTTTGAGAGGGGCCAGTTGTGTTGGGCTATAATGTGAATGACCAGATCAAATACGGTTTCTGCCTTCGAACTTAAAGGCAACGCTCTACTAATATCCACTTGCAATAAAATCTTCAGCAACGATTCTCAGTCAAACAGACACAAGTTCAGTTCTAGAAATATCAGAAGTGTCGTCTACCGAAATAGAAGAAAAATTAGCTGCACTTATTACTTCCATGATTATGACATTCATGATGCCATGAGTTCAGTCACATCTTCAACTCGAGCTTTTAAAAATGTCATGAAATTTGAATTTCCATCGTTGTTGGCTCCTCTTCCAGACCCTCTGCCAACCGCAACAGAATCCATTCGAGGGGACGATGTTGTCGTTAATTTTGATTGAGACCTGTTCGCAGACACAATAATTGGAAAAAAGAAACAAGACGGAATGACAGTTGGTGCCATCGAAAAGAATGAACAGAATTGGAAATGGCTTACAAAACAAAAGTTTATATTTCATATTGCTCGGATGTTTCCTGAAATAGAGGATCAGACCTGTTTTTGCTTCTTCTTTATAAATGTCTACAATAAGAAACAAACTCATCGTGATACATGAATTTAGCTGTTTGGTATATGTTTGAAAGTCTTTTGGGCAATGACATTCTACCGCCCTTTGATCTTGTCCCCTTTTGGGTTAGTGATTGAATAAGAGTTATTGTTGTCGCTACGTATTATTTCATAAGATCCTTCATATAAGAATTTAAAGTTCCTAATCTCATTCTCAATTTCTGATGACTTTCAATGTATTTGGACAAGAATTAAATCTCCAATTTCATTTGCTATGGATTTTGCGTGTGCATCGTGGTTTCCCTTTCGTCTTTGAACAGTTTTCTTCAGAGCCTCAAACTCTACTCTAATTTTGTCACTGTAGTCACAGTCAGTGTTTGGGAATCGTATAAACTCATATAAAATGACAGATTTTATCTTCTTCTTAAACATGAGTTCAATAGGTGTAACAGAAGTAGAATTGTCTTGGATTGCATTAATTAGATCTTCTATGGCATTTAGTTTTTAGACCCATTTATTGTAATGATCATAGCAATATGTTCTAAACCACCTTTCTAATTCTCTCATTACCCTAGGGGATGGTAGAAGGAAATTTTAATTAACTCGATATCTAAATTCCTGAAACATTCAGCACATATTTTGTTTGGGAATTGGGGAAGATTATCGGTTAGTAATTTTTTTTGGTTTGGTTACATGAAGAATGTAGTCATTGAAATATTTTGAGCGTGTCTCCTTAGCAGTACTTTTCCGTAGTGGATATAGGCTTATGTATTTCGAAAAAAATGTCCAATATAACATATATTTGTTTTACGGCCCTCATAGACATTGGTAGTGGTCCGGAAATGTCTACTGCAATTTGCTCATTCGGTTTATTAGGCATTACAAATTGCATTTCTGCAGAACTCTTGACATTATCAGCCCTAACCTTTTGGTATAATTCATAATTACTAATTAACTCTTCAATGCGCCGAGTAGTGTTCAGAAATTATAATGTTTCTTTCACAATCTTATGGCATTTATTTGGGCCGTAGTGACTGTAGCGAGAATAGTATTGAAGGATGAAGTAAATCATATCATTTTCAGGCGTCTACATTTTCCAATCATTACTGTCACTGTGATTTCTCTTAAACAAAATTCCATTTAGCATTAAGTGGAGTGTGTATCATTCCTCTGTACTTCTTTTATTATAGTCCTTCTTCTTTTCTTTCTTCATGAATTGCAAGTATTGCTCACTTTATTTTTCCCTGCCATCCCTTTGATATAAAAAATGCGTGTTCCTTTCAATCCTGAGTGTTTCAATTCAATTTCTTCCAGTCCATGAAACATTCGAAATAAGGCATGAACCACCCGGTTTTCCTTACCTGATATATATCTGATTTCAAATTCGAATTCCTGTAACAACAAAACCTATCTTATCAATCTACCACAATTAACAATTTTACGTTGCATCAGAAAGATTAGGGCTCTGTGACCCATGTGGATTATGATTTTATGACTGAGTAGTAAATACCTAAACTTTTGAAACGTCGAGACAGCTTTTTTTCTTTGTGATACAGCAATTACGCTCCGACTTGTTCAATACACGACTCGAAAACGCAGGATGTCTCCTCTCTAAGTTTCCCACCTTTTCTACTTCTTTTAAGATTCCTTCCCCTAGTCCATAACCAGAGCTACGACACTTATGGGTAGGTTCCAATTTTGGGGCATGTAAGTTTACCTTCTGAAGTCTTTTACTTCCTCAAAATCATGTTTGAATTGTTCAATCAAATGCCAGTCAAAATTTTTCATTTTTAATTTCTCGAAAAGTGTGTTATTTAGTATTTGCCTTTCAATGTACTTTCTATGATAATTGCAGAGATCTAAAACATTTATTAACTGTTCTTTGGTCTTGCGAATTTTCTTTTTGTCCGTAGCTTCACTCCATTCGAGTGGTCGTAGTAGGGGTAACTGTATGACCCAGAAATTCTTTTTTACTGGTAAGGAATAAACACGTTCTCAAACTTACCGTGATACCAATCTTTCTTAAAGCAATCAATACTTTCCTCAAAACTTGCCAGTGTTCTTCAATATTCTTGTTCACAGTGAATCTATCTTCTAAGTAAATATGTGTATGTTCAAAAAGTTTTTTTTCAAGCACTAAGAGTAATGCCGAGATAAAATTTGGTACTACATTGTTTAGCCAAAAGGGTACCACTACGTCCTTGGTAGGGGAACGCGGCGTACTACCTAGATGTATCGTTATTTATATCTGCCAATAAGACGAAGTGAGAGCTAATGAAATCAGAAATCTTTTACTCCTAAGATTTTACAGTATTTAATTCACATGTGGAGTGTGGTCTCTCTCCGTCACAAGGAATTTGTTTAAGGTTCGTGAATGCGAAACAAGTCGATCGGACTGGTCAGCCTTACTAACAACTACCAGGGGTCTGTTAAATGGACTATTTGATCTCTCTATAACTTTCAGTCTAATCATTCTTTCAATTTACTTTCTCTATGTGATAGGTATAACATATGGTTTAACATGAAAAGGTGTCTTGTAATTAATTGTAAAAGGCCTGGAGCATCGGAAAATACAATCAGTTAATTCACTTAGCATGTCTCTCAATATATCGTGATTCTCATCATTAATACAATCACACCCCATCGTCAAACTCTTTAATTCTGCTTTTTTCTCGTCGCATAGATCGCACTACAAACTTAACTTCTCATGAAATTTGTGTTCTTTCGCTAGATCTGCTGCACTCCCGCAGGTTAGACAGCGGACTGCAGTTTCCTGCTTTTACTTTCCAAAAAATTTTAATAGGTATCTTCAATCTCCTATCCTGCATTGGTAATTCATGTTCAAAATCCATAAGGATCTTAAAGCACCTCAACCAGTCTACACCGAGAATGCAGTCAATTGTAATGCCAGGTACTCCAAAAACACCAAATTCAAAAATATATCTTCCAAAAATTAATTGTAATAAAATTTAATTTCTTATCTATTGACTTCTTATTTCCGTTACGGTTACTAGAGACATGTTACTAACAGGTAATGTTCCAGTTCTAATCTCTGACTCCTCCGCAATGTTCTGAAACGTTTCGAAGATACTCTCCGATTTACAGGAAATTTCCGGGCGCGAATCAACCTCTTTTCCATAGACCAATGCTAATATAAATGGTGCTCCGATTATTAGTTCTACATTGTGAAGATCCTTTGCAATTAAGGCTCTGCTATGGGTATTTATATAACTGGAGTCATATTGTTCTCACGGTTGGTACATATTTTATGTTTGCCTCCGCCTAGACCATTACTTGGGCAACTTTGTTACATTATTGTCCTCTTGTACGTTAGCAAAAGCTTCACCAGCTATTTAATGAGGGCCATATCTTCTTACTGCATTTCCCCTTCTACACAACCAACATACATTACCCCTAAACTTTTGTTGTGAAAACGCACTGCCATTTCATACTAGATCCTTTTGATCCCATTCCTTATCATAGTCATAATGCCCTCGTAGTTCTAATTGGTGTTGCCTCATCTCTGGAAAATTACTCCTACCCGTCTGTTTCTCTAAAAATTTCTGCCTACCACATTGAGTTAAATAGAGATATATAAATTCACATGCCTCTCCTACTGTTTTGTTACTATGCATTACTAAAAGGGTTTTTACCTCGCTTGGCATCCGATGGGCTATGTCTAATACCACTTCCTTTTCCGTTGTTGGGTTGTCTAGGTAATAATATTTAGAAGCCTCATTTAGGAGAAAATCCTTAAGGGATTCCTGCCCAGGTTGAGACTTCCTTCCATATTATAAATTTCGTGTAATACCATGTTTTCTTTCACTCGACTAAAAACTATTTTGAAAAAAATTGTTTCGAATTCCTGGTAGGCTTTACGAGTTTGGACCTATCGATCTTCAAAAATGCGGAAACTACACCCTTAAATGTTGATATACACAGTTTACCTTTTCATGGCCATCGTATGCATTGAAACTACTGATGCTTTCAAAACTTTTTATAAAACTGATAAGGTTTAACATTCCCCCCCCCCCCCCCTCTCCTCCTTGTTCCGTGAAATTTTCTGCCTTAATCTTATCGGGGATCGTATTAGGTTCTAAATTTATTACTTATTTCCTGAAAATTCATTTCAACCTTCTCCACTTTATAACGCAAACCCATCCAGACTCCTATAGTCTCATTTAACTTCATTTATTTCAACACCCCATTTAATACATTTCTCCATAAACTGGCTTGCATCACCTTCAACCGCAGTGAGCCTCTTATTCAAAACTGGGTTCGACTGTTCAGTGTCGCTTATTCTATTATCATGTTTACCCACTCTATTAAAGATCCTACATTCCATTTCTTTGTTCCTTGAATGGACAACCGCGAGTTGTCCTTGCATTTCATGCTTACCCACCATGTTTCCTTCCAGTCTTCAATCTCATCGAACACGTTATCAACCTTCCCTTTGTTCTTTTAAAGCTCTCTTGAATAAATTACATATTCATCATTATCATCATCCTCAAAAGTTTTCAGCCACTGGCCGGATCTGCTTCATGCACAAGCCTCTCCATTTCCTTCTTTCTTCCCACCACCTCTCTGTCACCACCTTGTTCCAGTTCTCTCCTCTCTTCCGTACACACTCCTCCACTCCTTTCAGACATCCATCTCTTGGTTTTCCTCTGGGTCGTTTAACATGCATCTTAATTTCGTGGATTTTTTTGGGGGGGGGGGGGGGTCGTCTGAATCTCCATTCTCTTTACATGTCCAAACCATCTCAGTATGGTCCTCTCTACCCTTTTTTGTAGGGGTTCCTTTTTTATGGTGCATCTAATCACTTCATTTCTTAGCCTGTCCATTTTAGTAATTCCCATTCTACCTCTTAAAAACTTAATTTAGATTGCATATACCCTGCTGATATCCCGCTTCTTTATTATCCATGTTTCAGGAGCATATGATAAAATAGGTATATAGTACGTGTGATAAATTATTCTCTTGCTTCTCTGTGGCACATCTTTATTCTATTTTAGGCTTCTAATGCTCCTTAAAAACGCCTCTGATTATCTTCCTCTTTGACTTATCTCGCCATCATTTTCTCCACATTCCTCTAACATACTCCCCAAGTATTTGAATCTTCTTTAGTTGTTCACCTGTCATCACAATTACCTGGACTATACTATACTTCTTTCTGGTAGTTAACATGTACTCACATTTCTTTGCATTAAGTTTCAGGCCATATACCTCCACACTGTCTGTTCATACATCCAACTGCCACTGCACTTCAACTTCATCACTTCTCCAGATCATCAGATCGTCCGCAAAACCCATCACCTTCATGTTTTCCTCTTCCATCCTCACTGTCATCTACTGCATTATCATCCACGATTACAATAAAGAATAGTGGTGAGAAGGCACTTCCTTGTTTTAGTCCATTCCTTTATTTCAGCCAAGTAGTTCTTCCTTCCCCTCACACTTTCTTGGTACAGTTCTATCACTCTCCTGATGGTTTCTTTGGGAACTCCTCTGTTCTCCAAGGCTTTCCATACCTTACTCCTGTATACACAATCATATGCTTTCTCAATATCGAGAAATACCAACAGTAGAACTTCATAACGTTTTTCCTGCAGCTGTCAAATAGCAAATATCAGCTATACCGTTGATCTCACTGATCTGAAAC
This sequence comes from Vandiemenella viatica, assembly GCA_031002005.1. NCBI lineage: Eukaryota > Metazoa > Arthropoda > Insecta > Orthoptera > Morabidae > Vandiemenella > Vandiemenella viatica. Next base: position 14,208,384 of record CM061919.1, read on the forward strand.
CGTACTACTCTTCCCTTAGCCCTTTTTCCACCCTATCACGTATCCTTTTTCAACGATCTTCTAGTACACTTTGGAACAGTGGCACAGCAGCGTAATCCCCCTATAGTTTTTAAACTCCTTCTTGCTCCCTTTTATGAATATAGGCATAATTATTCTTTTTTTCCTGTCTTCATATCTTTATTCTCTCATTTATTGTCAGCCATGTCAACATAATTCCTTAAGTTTACTTGTAACCTGCCACAAGATTCTTGCACGTCTGTGTCTGATGATCTAAAGCCTTAACGCAGTTATTATCTTGGTTCTCCGGGTCGATATATTTAAACCTAACGTTTCTGCCATCATGCTGTGGTATTCTTCAGATGCCACTACGTCTTATATAGTAGCAGGAGGCTAGCGCGCGCGGGCGCTATTCGTCCGCGGTGACGTCACCGTGCCCAATGTAGTCGTTAGGGTGGGGTCGTTCGTCTTAGGTTTTCCTGAACAGGTATGACCAAATATGGTCAAGTTGCAAACCATTGTCGGCGTTCGTGTTGTTCGGCCGTTTTAGTATTACTAACGCTTTTCTTACACGCCTGGGCCACCATCTGCTCTCAATGGCTATAACGCTGGTCTTATCAAATAAAATTGAGTGGCCACTATCAGCTGAATGTAGAACTACAGCGGACTTGCTTCCGTCGTTATTTTTCAAATGCCTGATGTGGTCATTGACCCTCTCCTTAACGGTGCGTCCTGTTTCCCCAATGTATACCTTGCCGCAACTACAAGGAATTTCATATACTCCTGTTGTCTGCAAATGTTCTCTCTTGTTTTTAACGCTGGCCAGGATGCTGGACAATTTCCTAGGTGCCTTGTATACGGGACAGATGTTCTTCTTTTTTAGCAGCCGACCAATCTTAGCCGTCACTCCTAGGATGTATGGCAAGACGGCCACTGCCTTGTCAGGTGGTTTATTGTTCTCCGCCGATGATGCTGCAGTGTGATAGAGCTGACAAAGGCAACGCTTCTGTTGTCATGTATTCTGACGAATACCATCGGAAGGTGGAGACGCAATTACACGACGAGACATATGAAGAATTAAAAATCAATCCTCTACAGAAGATTAGACGCCTTGTAGCAACCAAAATACGTGAAGCAACCTCAATTGAACCTGAGGCTTAGTGGAAATTAACTACTTCCAACAATCTCCCTCCTAGATTTTACGGCCTTCCAAAAATCCACAAAGACGGTGTACCTCTGAGACCTATCGTCAGCGCTTTTCAATCTCCTACGAATCCACTGGCCAGATGTTTAGCAGAAAAGTTGAAGATCTTGAGGAACTCTTACTCCACCATCAAAAATTCCTCCCACTTCATTGAAATCATCAGGAACAGACGACTAGCAGAAAATGAAATTCTTGTCAGCTTCGACGTCACGTCGCTTTTAACCAAGGTGCCAGTAGACGAGGTGATTAATATAATCAAAGAGCGATTAGATTCGCTCAACTTGCCACTAGATTGGGCTTCACTTACTGAGTTCTGCCTGAAAAAAACCTTCTTTTAGAACAAGAACAACTTCTATCAACAGAAGGAAGGAGCCGCCAAGGGAAGCCCACTGTACCCAGTAGTCGCCGACTTATATATGGAAGCTTTCAAGGCTGAAGTTATCCATACCGTCTCCTTGAAACCGTCGCTATGGCTGAGATTTGTGGATGACACCTTTGTCATCTGGCCCCATGGATTAGAGTCGCTTCATGTCTTCTACGATCATTTAAACATAGTCCATGATAAGATCAAGGTCCAGCGATCAAAAGTGGAATTTTGAAAACATTAACTCTCTGCGCATCCGTGGTATATGACGAAACGAGTATGGCTGCTGAAAAGAGAAATTTAAAGGAGATATTTTTATCCAATGGCGATAGCGTAGCTGCTTGTAATAAAACCTTGGAATGCTTTGATCGCCCCACTTTGTCTCGCACTGCTGCATCATCGGTGGAGAACAACAAACCACCTGACAAGGCAGTGGCCGTCCTGCCATACGTCCAAGGAGTGACGGATAAGATTGGTCGGCTGCTAAAAAAGAAGAACATCTGTCCCGTATACAAGGCACCTAGGAAATTTCACAGCATCCTGACCTGCGTTAAAGACTAAAGAGAACATTTACAAACACCAGGCGTATGTGAAATTCCTTGTAGTTGCGGCAAGGTATACATTGGGGAAACAGGACGCACTGTTAAGGAGAGGCTCAATGACCACATCAGGCATTTGATAAATAACGACGGAAGCAAGTCCGCTGTAGTTCTACATTCAGCTGATAGTGGCCACTCAATTTATTTGATAAGACCAGCGTTATAGCCATTGAGAGCAGATGGTGGCCTAGGCGTGTAAGAAAAGCGTTAGAAATACTAAAACGGCCGAACAACACGAACGCCGACAATGGTTTGCAAACTTGACCATATTTGGTCATACCTGCTCAGGGAAAACCTAAGACGAACGACCCCATCCTAACCACTACATTGGGCACGGTGACGTCACCGCGGACGAATAGCGCCCGCGCGCGCTAGCCTCCTGCTACTATATAAGGCGTAGCGGCATCCGACAAAACAGTCCTCTGAAGAAGGCCACAGCACAATGGCAGAAACGTTAGGCTTAAAATATCGACGCGGCTCCACCCGGAGAACCAAGATAATACATATAGTGACCGCGGAAGATTTCGTAACCAACTTAACGTAGTTCTTCATTTGTTACTTAATTGTGTTTGTTTTGCTGTGAGCTGAGTTGTAAATTGTGCTGTAAGTTGTGTTGAAAATTGATACAGTAAGTTTTACATTGCAGCCAAGGTAACAAGCTCGTGTTTGCAATATCCGACAGAAACTTCTAAATCTGGTATATAAGTTTCATGCAGTAAGACAAAACTCATGTCTGTTGGTGTAGAGAGGTCGAGGTGGGTAGACTGTAATTCAATAGCTAATACTTCAAAATCACAATGTCACGTTCTCCTTGCTTACAGAATTCCCATTATCAAGGATTTCATCGATTGATAATGTTATATCGTTAGCGCTGGATATTTAGTCGACAAAACACAAAATTAAATTAGTAATCAAAACTCATAAGTCGCTTAAATTCTTTAACAAAAGTTACTGAACACATAAACAGTTTCTATCCCATTTAGTGGACCAAGTAAATTAGATCTTCGATATCCCAAAGATTACATCAATGTCAATGCCTTTACAATATTACATACGGCAACTAAAATTTCTAGCAAGGGGAAAAATTTTTTTATCAAAGTATTTTGAAACAAAGTGTAGAAAAAAATCACTTATCTTTCGTCGTATTTCTTACCCGGCGAGTTCAGATACCCCTCAATCAGCTGTTCCTGTGCCTGCGTCAAACTTTGCCGTGTTATGTTTAATTCACGCTCCGCCCCTAGTCACACTGTATGTTTGCAAAGAGAGGGATTCTACGATAACCGTGGTGCCACAATTTGATGATGAGTTCTTATATGACTCAATGAGACAAATGGAAATTGAAGAATATAGCTTTTTGATATTTCGCTTAGTTCTCGAGATATTTTATCTCAAAAGTGAGCAGGTTAGGGTTTGATCCGGCTTGGACCAGAAAAAACCCCAGCAAAACCACTATGTTTACATGGCGGAAATGCTCTATAGATGTTTTATTTTCTTCCTAGTGGTTGTTATTAAGTTTAAATATGGCATAGACGAGAAGAATTGTAACCAGAAGCACAAGGAACTATACCCATAACTGAGTTTTTTACATGCTACATCTCGAAAACTAAGCCAGATACCAAAACAATTTTTCGTCTAGTTCCATAAGATTTCATCATCAGATTGTGGCGCCACGGTAATGATAGAATTGCCGCAAAGAGTATACCTTCTTCCTTTTTTGGGCTTTGGTTTTTGTTAGTAAAGCAGTTTATCTTTCTGTACAGCTTGTTCCTTTTTCTGTAGAAATTAAGGTCCCATCACAATCGCCATGTAGGATTTTAGTGTTTATTCTGCTTCGATTATTCGTTTAGTTGTTGGCACAATTTATCAGATTCACTAAATATAGTGGTCACCTAAGTACAATAAAAATGAGTGCTTTATATGTTTAAACAGTAAAAAGACCTTTAATGTAATCTATATGCCAGCCCAAAACTACATAACTAAAAAGGTCCAATTAACAATGTTCGTAAAAAGAATTTGCACATATAATCAATTTGTGTCTTCAAATATTCCTTCACTAGCTTCGATTATACTGAATTGATATTACATTATGCTCATAATCTTGATTTCTTAGTGTTCTACATATTTTGTTTGCAGTTCACATAGCAATACAGTAGTAGCTTCTATTCAATTAATGACGGCGGAATTATATAGAACCAATGAAATTAAAAATAAATTAGAAATTCCAAAACCTTTTGCTATACATGCAATATCAATCTTATTCGTGGTCCAGGCACAATTCAGCTCAGTAACTATTTAACTACTTCCATCCGCATGAAGTAATACCTTCAGTAACATAGCGCTTATGAAAGCAGTTTAAAATGTTTAAAAAACTGATTTCAGAGTGAATTATGCTGTGGCAAAATGTGTCAGTTACGGCTCTGGTCAACTTAACCACAACCTCTACTAATATTGCATTTGAAAATCACAGCTTCGATTAACCTCATATGAATTTTTTTTTTAATTTAATTTAATTTTATATTGCAATGGAGCACAGGCTCCGGTGGCAATTTCCCTACACATCCATCTTCCCCCTATCCTGCACCACCTACATTTGCCCTCTACAAATTTTATCTTTAAATTCTTTCAAAGATTTCGGTAAATTATTCATCATTTCTCTTGGTAACTCATTCCAATCCCAGACACCCTTACCTAAAAAAAAGAATCTTTCCACACCCTTGTGCCTGAAATCCAGTGCCATGGTCATGGTCATCTTTTCCCTTCCATGCACTACTTTTCATACCTATTGCAATATCATTCCATGAACGAATCCCATTCCAGCTCCTTTATCATATCCGTCACTGATTGCATTCTGCAATAATTTCCAGAAACAAATCTAGCAGCCCTTTTTTGCACTCTCTCCAACTCCTGTATTTGATACGTAAAATGAGGGTCCCATACTACACTACCATATTCGAGAAATGGTCTCACCAAAGTTTGTAATCTAATTCCTTTACTTCTCTCGTACATCCCCTCATCACTCTCTCCAACAAGTGCAGAACTTTGAAACCTTTTCCTACCACCTGTCCAATGTGTCCTGCCCAGTTAAGCTTGTTATCAAAAGTAATGCCAAGATATTTACATTTCAAGTCTTCAGCAAGCAATTCATTCCCCACCTTATATTCTTAATCTTTTGTTCCCTATTTGTGTATCTAATAAGCTGACTCTTCTTTGCATTTATCTTCATTCCATGTTTACCAACCCAACTAGATATCCTGCCCACTGCAACTGTTTACAATCCTCTATCGTTTTGATTCTTTTATACAGCATTATGTCATCTGCAAACAATCTAATTTCAGATAGTAAACAATCAACACAATTTTTCGTTAGAATAATTAATAGCAATGGTCCCAATACACTACCCTGTGCCACACCCATTTTTACTTCCACTACTTTTGATACTACATTTCCTACCCTAACTTTCTGTTTTCTACCTTTTAAAAATTCTTCTACCCAGCAAATCACTTTCTTATCCACTCCAATGGATTTTTCCTTATTTACTACCATTTTATGGCTTACTCTGTCAAAACGCCTTTGACAGATCTAGTGCTACACCATTAATTTGGCCTCCCTTATCCATTTCATCTGAAATATCTTGCATAAATCCCACCAACAGAGATTCGCATGAATATCCTTGCCTGAACCTATGTTTCCTGCTTGAAAACCACTTACATTCCTCACATATATTTCTGATGTGGTTGTATATCAATCTTTCCATTAATTTACCTACCACTGATGTCAAACTGATTGGCCTGTAATTCTCAACTCTATTTCTCACCCCTCCTTTATGTACCGGTACTACTATTGCACTTTTCCAGTCCTGTGGTAAGCAGCAAGTATCCAGACTCAATTTAAATAATATTTCAATATAAGGTACAATATCGCATCCGGCTATCTTTAAGATATCTGTGTTAATATTATCTTCACCAGCTCCTTTTTCAGATTTCTTATTTCCTTCATGATTTCCTCAGGATGAATAGCAAATTTTTTACTATCGTAATTTCTAATTGTGTTGTTAAGCTCGTTCTCCGAATTAGACCCTCCTGTTTCTGATTCATTGTCCCTAATGCTTTCACTGAACCAGTTACTTAAAATCTCTGCCATTTTCAAATGACGGGTATCACCTATGGTGGTAGTAGGAATTTATTCTGGAAAATCTTGTAACGAAAAACAAATAACGATCATTTTTAATCATATTTTTCGTGATATAAGTAGCATACGGAGTGTTTGGGCAATATCTGTTTAATGTATTTTACAATGACGGAAAATATAATTTGTCACTTATTTGAGTGATACATTTGAGTTTTTGATAAACTTAATTGTTTCTTATCTTCATCACAAAAAAAAAAAAAAAAAAAAAAAAAAAATTCTTAGGTTATATTTTAACCCAGTTAACATCGAATACCCTTCTCCTTACATGAATTTCTGTATCCACTTGTAAATAACAAAAAGCTACATGTAAATTTAAACGATCGTACCATTGTAACTTTGTAATGTATTATTACCCCATATTATTTTTCTTTTATCCCTGCTCTTTGTATGTTTTTGCAGTTACTTCCACAACAAACTATTACGTTTTATCTAGCATCGCCGTTATGTCATAGCAGAGGCCATGAGAAATTTAAGATTCTTAAATTAGTTTCATTAGCGACATGTTACTGAAATGTATTAGTTAGTAGTTCCACGTTTTTTCAGCCGAAATGTTTTTACAAATTTATTAAGAATAAAGTGCTACTAAAACCAAACTTTACGACTGAATAATTTCAATTAATTTCATAGCAGTTGCTCTAATTTCTAATATCTCTGATCGCTATTATTTTGCCACAAGAACATCTTTGTTGAATTGCTATTAATAAATTCAGTTTCCAATCGCATATATATATAATCATATCCTTGACGATTTAAATCTACATAAAAAGGTAAACTTAAATTTCATTTAATAGTTAGCAGGTGTATAAAAAATTATGGGTATCATTTATGATGGTAGAAGGAATTTATTATGGAAAATCTCATAAGGAAAAACGTATAAGAATCATTTTTAACGATATTTTTCGTGATATAAGTACCCTACTCTGCTTATATGTCCGAGTAAATAGCTAGAATTTCTTTTTAAATAAATACATTTCACTTTAAATGACGGAGACTATAAATTCTACAAGGGATAATTGTTATTTATTCGACTGATACATTTCCCGATTACGTATACCTGAGAAAGAGATTTTTCCAAATAATTCATCACTTGCAGAGCATTTATAATTATAGAAAAGTACAAAACGCAAATATCATTCGTGTTGAATATATATATAATAATTTTAACAATAGTCTTTCAAGAGAAAATAGTACAAAGAGTGTTCTGGAATTAATGGGGAGGAAGCTTCGTGCCACACGGGTGGGGGGAGGGGGGTTCAAGGGGGGGTCACAAAGGAGCCACGTAGTTTGTGGATCCTCCCCAACTGCGAAAGTTTATGTTTGTTGATGATCCACAGGGAAACTTCGGCAATATTCTGATGGCTTATGTGAAAGTAATATTTTTTTTTAAAATTGAGCTGCCTAACTACAAATTTTAGACGGAACCATTTCAAAAACTATCGGAGTGCTTTAATTGTATGTATATAAAGTTCCTCATATAGTTGGAAAGTCCAACGCATTATCATCGCCTATATGACTCTTAGCGTGGGAGGCATTTGGACTGCGAAAAAAATCCTCCAGACTATGCAACTTTGTGTAGTGTCAAGGACCTGATGACAGAGTTTCTTCCTGGCTGCGCAGTGCGCCTCTATCGCAGCCGCCTAACCTAACCTAGAGATCGTTCCTGGTTGTGTACTATGTTCGCTTACATCTGGCGCGTCAAGGTCATGTGCCCCTCGCCCCGCACTTCACCTCACCATCCCCTCCAGTTGCCTTCCACTCCGAGCAGACCGCTGTCTACAGACATTTTCGTTGGTCCCAGTATTGTTGTGATAATTCCAATACACCGTTATAAAACGCTGTAAGTGAAATGGCGTCAGTCAAAAACAATTATTTTTGAAGTGTATAATTTTTTTAAGATGCTAGAAAACTCTGAAGAGAAAGTTAAAATTCTTTTAGGGAACCACAAAAAATGACGCAGAGGTGCGTGGCGTATCGTTACGAACAGTGCAGTAAGTATTTAAACAACGCGTTTCGAGAATTAACTTCCACTGGGAAACACATCTAAAAACTGGATTTAATCCTCGAAATGTCTTGCGTGACTTTTAAAAACTGAAAATAATGACTGGAAGAAGTAAGTTTTATTCATTGATATATAAATAATTTTTATCTTTATTAACATATGAAATTGTAGTTGGTAAACCACGAAATTTCTATGACATACGATTCACTCATTTCCGTCACGACAGATAGCTCGATTTTACTGAAGAAATCATCAAATTAGAAGTAACATATCGTACCTCATACCTTATGATGATGTTCGCGCATGCGCGACAGCTGTTTCCCCTTCGCCTGTGGGGGCTGGGGCAGTGGAGTGGGGATAGAGCAGAGTGGCCTTGACCCGCCTTACTGTCTGAACATAGTATAGTGGAATCCGACCAACAGAGCGTCCTTAAGATCTTGACATTAGCAAAACATAGCTTAGACAGAGGTGAAGGAGAATTTTAATGCCCATGAAAATATTAATCGAGAACTGGATTCAAACAGAGGGCTTTCCATACCACAGTCATGTACCTCAACCAACGGAGCCACCAGACCGTGCATGTATACACAAAAAATCTAAAATTTATTGTTTTTGCCCTCTGTATCATGGACCATATATGGTACTAACCAGGATAAAAAGTATCATATATGTTAGCTGATGATGTAGGTTATCACTATGCTTAATTTCGTTGAAATTCGTTCATTAGTGACAAATTGAAAATTTATGATTTTGGACTCTGTGTCAAGTGAAAGTATGTTCCAATCAGGATAAAAGGCTTTCGTATATTGACTTATTAGTAAGTGATTATTCGTTGCAATTCATTCATTGGTTTCTACGGATACGTGGACAATAAGATTATTTTTCAATATTTACTGATTTGGACTCTGTATAATAGTATATCGGAATAAAAAGTATTTTATATCCTGGTTGAAAACATAAGCTATTATTCTGTGCAGTTTAGTTATAACCCGACCATTAGTTTCCGCGTGACGCGCGAACGCATTGCCTGATAAAAGTTCTAAATTTTATGATTTTGACATCTCTATCATCAGCAGTTTACATTGCAATAACTCTGTTTGAAATAAATTTGATGTACTACCATGCTCATATTAATCCGAACGACCTGAATTGCACCTCGCTACATTTCATCCTGGGACTTATTCAACCCAACATACACATCTACCAAGATGGTACCATACACATTCACGTTAATATACAAAATTGAGACTCAACCACCTCACAAAAAAACGTGACACATTTTAACATAATCGTTATAGAAACGAAAATATGGATAGTATTTCGTTAATAAAAGAGTTGCGCAGACATTGAAAGCACTTCATTTTAGTTTTTTAAAACATTTAAGAGAAATTACGTGTCTATACAGAACATTAAAAGTTACCATTTTCAAACAAGAAGTTAATTTTAAACAAACGCTAGCGTCAAAACAAAGGAAGACGTTATACCGATCATCTGTTACTTAAAATAACTAACTATTAATGACAAAATCAATATTTGCCATGTAAAGATAGTTTTAGGTGAGTGCGTTAACAAATAATTGCAGATTTTTGAAGTTAGTTAATTTTGCGTTGTGCTATAAAGACATGTTGTTCTTTTACTACTACATTTAAAATTATTTTAGAAACATACGGAAAAAATTATAACTAAATTACTGTTGTCGGTGACATGAGATGTCGTCAACGCATTCTTAGTTGACAGTATTTTAGCGTCAAAAAAACTTATTTTCACCTGCCATTAATAACGAAAGCTGCTTAAGGCGAAATGAACACTCTTTTTAAAACAAAAACAAAATATGATGAGGGGTCAGTAGTTGAAGACACAATTTCACAAAGTGTTGTCACCTTTGTGGTTTTAGTGGTGTTTCATAAACAGGCAAAGAACAATAAACTAATACGGCTTTTTAGCTATATTAGCTATATTCTGTGGGTGGTGCTGTTAAAATTCAAACGACAGGCAAAACGTTGGTTTGATGTTCTTACCAAATACGTTACTGGTAAGCATTCAAGGACGTGGAATTAAAACATTTGGTAATTAACGAACTGCTGCGATTGCTAGCAGACACATTCGAAATCATTAGTTTATTTCGCGATTTATACGCTTTTTGCTACTTGAAGTTATTATAGTAGGCCAACTTTTCACTCCATTCTGATGTTAATACTATGGTGAACTCTTCCGACAGTAGTCCGTAAAGAACCTGCACTGATTTGAGGGGTAAAATTGTTACCAGTCAACTGGTAACCCAGAATACAACCAGAAGTTTCACAAGTGCGAAAATTTTAGAAGCTGATACTAATCAATAATGAATGACAATGAACGATTGTTCTATATTTTGTAACTGTTGTTATGAGACTTATAGTTTGGAGGAATACACAGGAAACTGGGAACAAGGAAACGTAATGCTGGTCAACATGTGTATAACAGTAGTTGACCCCTCTGCTGCGGTCTTGGTAGGACTCATCCGCTGCTACTGTAGGCATCGCGGGTGCCGACCCGGAAGAATGGTGGTTAGCGCTCGGGTAGTTCCTGGAGCAGACGGTTCGATTCCAGCCTGGGACATAAGTGATTTTCATGACTGTTACGTTCTTCTTGTGTTACTTACTGTGGATCACTAAAATCACAACATACACCAACTGAGAAGCAAAAATAATGGAGAGGCTGCACGTATCGATAAACTAACACAAATGCTTTCTTTTACCAATTCAGTGTTTAAATGAATGTTATATTTTTAAATGTCACGGAAAAGATTATTTACCAAGGATTGTAAAGGAATCCGGCCACGGTATTCAAGTATGAACTAGTCCACTGTTAGCCTGAAATTATTTCGTTAATCCTCTGAAATCCAAAACACGTATTTTGTTGACCGTGACATACACAAAATTACTGACAAATATACTTGAAAGTGGACATCCAAAATGTCAGTGCCAACAGAACTGGTAAAAATTTCAATGATTTCATGAAAAGAAGTACAGCTTCCAAGGCTTACTTTTAACTTAGATAGAAAGGCAAGCCAAAGTTTCGATACGATAAAACTAGTTTTCGTAGCAGTTACTGATTCAAAATGCTATTCAGGCATCCTATCAGAAGAAATTGTTCTACTGTCATTGTTGTATACAACTAAGTAAGTGACGTTAAGAGCAAAGTTATAGTCAGAACGGATAAACTTCTTGATCATAAAAATCTAACAATTTCCGTCAAATCGCTTAAATCAGTTAATGGTGATCTGTTACTGTGATCTTAACTGTCTCCTGTAGCACGCTTATTACTGAAAGAAAATTATTGATTTATGTTCACCAATCTAATCTATGTATCAACTAATTTGCTGTCATCACAGCTATAGAAGGATGGAGTTCAATACTGTGAAGACGTAACAATGTTTTTAATTGGTTAGGGCTTTACTACTAGTCGATTTCAAGGTCATTAGGGCACGGAGAACGCTGGGGAAAGTAACGCCAATTATCGCAACCATGGTAAATCGGGAAACACGTCGCGGCATTCGCTTGGAGTAACTTCGGAAAACCAAGGAAAACCGAAGTCAGGACCGGTGATCCAACATGCGAATTTCCGAATTCCAGTCTCGAGCGTTAACCACTCACCCAACAAGTTCGGTAACACAACAACCCCAAAATACCTTCCCAAAGAAGAAACGGTTATACGTGGATCTCAAGTTTCATTAAGTCTGAGTAACGGTCTCCAGTAATTTATCGAATTACTGAAGCTGTTGAACCAAAAAATAGTGTCAAAATACTAAAATACAACAGCGATGAATGAGGACGAATTTTACGTAAGGATCTGAAATAATTTAATATTTCGAATATTGAAAATTATGAGTCAGCTGAAAAGGAGACCCTGCGATCAAGAGCTTCACTGCAAACTGTTCCAAATTTTTATAGTTTAGCGCTGTTATTCTCTGCAGTTGGTTTGTAGAATAGCTGTTATAGTTGAAGGAGGAAATTGTAACTTTACGCAGAGCATTTGACCACTCGGAACTTGCTTTCCATTTAAAGCAGAGTAATATTATAACGTGACCATTAGAAAAGAAATAAGCTGACATCAAGAAATATAACGAAACCTGGTCAGATCAGTTATAGAGAACAAGAAAGGCTATAAGAAGCAAAACAAAGATTAATGATAGGAAAGAAACAAATAATAGCTTTAGATGATGATAATGAGCGTATTACAGACAAAACGGCAGTATTGGATCATATCAGGAACTTCTATCAGTCCTTATACAGCAAGCAGATGAAAATCCTTTAATGACATCAAGCCCAGACTCACCAATTCCTGAAGTCCTCCCATATGAAGTTAGAAGGCAGTGAACGAAATGAAAAAGGATCAGCTAGTGGTTTATGACGGCCTGTCTATTGACGTACTCCAATTGACTGGAGAAGAAACTTAGACACCTAGCTAAGGTGTTTTTCACAATGCCTCGAAGAGAGAAATATCCCATCCAGCTGGAACAAAGCAATGATTGTGTTGCTATACAAAAAGGGCAGTCGTTACAATATTAAAAACTACCGCCCCATCAGCCTTCTTCCTGTCATATACAAAGTGTTTTACAAAGGTCATCATAACCGCATCAGTTCCACCTTGGACACAGCGCAACCAATTAACAGGCTGGTTTTAGGTCAGGATTCAACGTAGATCACATCCAGTC